>JAVQJX010135685.1:0-14921 GCA_036025115.1 Ambassis agassizii
AAAACCATACAAATCTGAATCACACATGAAACATTTCCCTGAAGTACAACTTCTACTGAAAGACTTCTTAAAATAAAACCCTCACTCAGGTACTAAAAGTAACTGTGGTGCTGTGGCTGCAGTATGATGACATAAAATAATGGAACAACAATATAATTATTGTGGCTGAAATGAGGACAGAAGAAAAAAAATATTACACGGGCATGCCATCGTTTCATTTGGTTACTTAGACTATTAAAATAACTTAACAAGTGGAGCTGTGGAAATGGATGCAACACAGCCCACAGTGGCAGCTGATATATGAATAATGAATTATGGAAAAACAATCTGTCAATGCACTTCAGAGCAAGCGGAATATGCAAATCATGCAAATTTATAGTTTTGTATAGTTTTAATCCTCAGATATATGCGAGTGCACATGCTGCACTGGAGGAGCAGCACTTCAGTGATGTTGGAGAGATTTTGTACATATTCATAGGCTCATCATTTTTGATGGAGGGAGGAAATGTACAAATCATTTTAGGGATTTAGGGAAGCAGCTTAAACTTTTCAGAAGGGAAAAAATATCTTTTCTGTCAAATAATGCGGGTGTGTTGTAGCTTTGCTTATATTTTGTGATCATTTGGTTTGGGGAGTATTTTTTTTCAACCATCTTCTAACATTTCTCAACTGTAATCTTCATTCTTAAACTGAAGCAATTCAAACAACCTATTCATCGAGTCACAACACCTCCATGTACAAAAAGAGCAGCAGTCAGACAGCTCAACTCTGAAACCTTTCTCCAAGCAGATAACACTTGACTCTGGGTGATGCAGTACTTCTTCACATATAATATTATGTCAGCAGAGGCCTTTAAAACTGGCCAAGTACTAACGACAAAGCTGCTCTCTAGTGGTAGCTCTGAGGAGGGTGCTTGTCCCCTCTCATCAGCAGAACAGTTGAACTCACAGGACATAAGGGGATGGGAATAGATGCATGATCAATAGTACTGAGGTCTGGGGCAGTCCTTCATGAGCTGAAAATGTCAAAAGGTTGAATTGAAATTGGGGTCAGTCAGAGTTCTATTGACTTTGATTACATCTTCAAGACCATTGCAGTGTCAGAGAACCGATTCACAGCAGCACTTTGCGATAAAAAACCGAGGGAATTCAACTAATTCAAATAGCCTCTTGTCTTGCAACTTAGTGAAACAACCACAATATGAGCTGATGTTGGGATACAATCTTCGCCCATCAGAGCATCATTGTCTAGTTCAATAGAGAATGCTCCTGGTTGCTGTTCTTCCCTATCCTCTGTCACCCCACAGACATCCAAGCTGCTTACAGGTGCAGAGCTGCCAGAACATGATATCTGTTTTTGAAGTAGTGGTGTTTTTCTTTTGAAGAGCACAAGATGTGGTTGACTGTGTTTGCTGTATATCTATATCTGCATGTCATCCAAAAAAAAGGATCAAATAAAGATGAAGAATAACAACTTCAAGTTAGCTTGTGTGTTAAATGAGAGAGGATGGAGCACTGAATTGTTTTTCCCTTAAATCGATCAATCAATGAAACTAATTCAACACTGGCTGAAGCACCTGATTAGTTGTTGGATGAATAGTATGCTGGAGAAACATGTTGCTAATTTGACTTGCCATATCTGGAATCATTATTGTCATTGGAAACTCTTTAGAAAAATGAATTGCTTTATTTGATGAATTTGTTTTTCACATTGAGATGTAACGTCCTAGAAGCTGAAAATGTGTTCTTATATCAGTATTGGCAATCAGCCAAAACGACAATATCTATACATTAGCTATTGGCTAACATCCATTTGTGTTCTCAAGTCACAACCACTGTTGTTCGGCCACATGCTCTCAGCAGAAACCTGGCGAGATGGATTATCTCATAATCTCAGGAAACCTGAAAGAATCCAGCTGCCTTGTAAAATAAATACTTGACAGCCAAAGGCAACTGTGACCTCCTCTAGAAAAAAAAAGGACTTTGTGAGTCAAACTTTCAATCAACACAAACTTTTCTTGGAAACATTTTAGATTTTTGCCGTTTCATAACTTCCCATAAACTAAGAAGATGTCCCACCAATGTGTTGTGTGCTTTAAGCCAACATTTTATCTTAACTCTCAGGTGATTCTACAGAGTCTCAATTAGATGTGTTCTGCAGTGAAGCAGTATTTATGATTTAGACATCATTTGGCCAAAGAGTACATCAACATAAAAAATCTTGACTGGAGCAGCTTTAAGGAGCAGATCAAATGTTTGATGGATCAGATTGATGGGGTGACATAAAAGAAATCAGCATGGGAAACAGTCTGACTATTACACTAAGTCATACAGAAAGCACAATGGGAGGAACAGCATCAGAAAATACAACTCCCATGCTTCCCACTCCCTCCCTCCCTATTTTCCCTTTCCCCACTCCCCATCTCCCCTTCAGAGCAGTCATCACCACCGTGAGGTTTCCTCACCGCACGCGAGACATTGGCTCTGTGCCACTGGATGGTCACAGGGGAGTCGGGTGGGAGCCAGAGCTCACACCACATAATAACTGTCTGGCTGTCGCAGTTCCTCCTGTCACTCAAAGTGACTCTGAGCGTGACAGTGAGGAGAAATGAGAAATAATGGCACTTCAGAGGAGTGAGAGAGGAGATCTATCTGGTGCAACACGTGAAAACACACACACACACACACACACACACACACACACATACACATACACATACACATACACATACACATACACATACACACACACACACACACACACACACACACACACACACTCCACAAAGGACACAATGTACTCAGCACCATCTCTTGTTCTTCTCTTCCTTTTTCGCCCTTTCCCCCTTTCTTAACCTAATTATATCTGTCCTTCTTTCTCCTCCCTCGCACTGCATTGCTGGCATTCTCACTGCCACTAATGACACGGTGTGATCTCCACAGAGTCCCCAGCCAGTTATCTGGGGTCACATATGTTCTATATCATCTCCTGAACACTTCCATATGGATGTATGCCACCCATGCCAAGATCTGCCACAAACAAAGTATCTCTGCATTAAAAGAGAGGGGAACTAAGATGGAGACATTGGGTGAAAAAGAAAAAAAAAACTATAAGAGAAAAGAGAGCGGATGGACAAAGGAAAGAAAGAAAAGAAGAAGTGAGGACAGAAACAGACACACAGACAGAGAAAGAGAGAGAAGGGAGAGGAACAGCCAATTAAAACTAAAACAGGGAGTGTGAGTATGATGGAAAAAGAACGCATACCAGATCTACTTTTTCCTTGTCTGGCTGTTGACTTAGGCAGACAGAAGCAGTCATAAACAGGAAAGCCCAGAATGATGAAGCACCATGCTGCTACTGCGTGTGTCTCCTGCAGCCTTTTCAGAATATATGTCTCTTTTTTTCCCTCAGTCAGACCTTATTGAAACATTTTACTAAACCTTTACTGAAAACTCAGAAGTATTCCTCTGCTGCAGCTTGTTGAGCTTAAATGAAGCTTAACTTCTTAACAATCTGGGAACCTATCAGCTATCATCTGATGATTGTGCCTCTGGGGCCTTTGGGTGTATATCTGGACAAATAAAATGTGCTTATGCCACAAGAGGACATGTATACAGTCATAACATTTTAGTAAACAACAATAAACTGCAATTTTAATTAATATAATGCGTCTACTTGATGATCACGGTCTCTGTTTAACAAAACACATTAGCTTGCTTGCCCTGAGTTAAAGACAAATGAAAAGAGGACAGGAGACAAACAAGTTGCCATGCAGATGTGTGTAGAGGCTGTGAGAATGCTGCTTTGCTACTAATCAGCCCATTACAACATCGAGCCTACAACTTACACCAACAATGTTTCACAAGTTCGAAGTGTGATAACAGAATCATTAATGCAGATCCATGCATGAACATGATATGCCCACACACCCACGCAAACAAAGAGTGACACAACTAAGGGAATTTGTTTTTGTCGGTAAGTGTGCTTGGACTACAAGACTGGATATTCACTAACACGGCAACAGCCTGAGCAAGCTGCTCCTCCGGGGGGTAACATATGGTATAGGGAGCTATGGGGAGGTCATGCAGTGATGCAGCATGTAACATGCAAATGTAACATGCAAAGCTGATTCACATGCAAACACAGAATCCTTTTCAAACATATAAAGTACATGTTGACTTTGTAATTGTCACATATGAGATGCTCACACTAAATATATAAATATGCTGGCCTATAGATCCTTTCTGCCATTAGCCATATAAATACTATTGTTGTCTATAAAGAAACGGATGACAATTTAGAAGATGGCTTGAGCAGTCATCTAAACTCATGCCTGAAATACAGTCAAAGAATAAAAGAAATGTTTCTTGCGCAGATCATATCTGGTTTGATGTAGTAAGAAATAAGCAGCAACAAGATTTTAAATATAACCAATCTAGGTCTGACATCCTATGAGGGACAGCAGACAAATGATCACAGAGAGAGATGTGATCCTCACTGCACTCCACAAGATGAAAACATCTACACCACTAAAAATGAGATATTGTGTTTCCATTACCCACTGATACAGTGATGAAATTCCCTGTGAAAAACTGCAAATGTGTCCTTGAACTGCCCTTTTCAGTTCCTCTCAGTTATTGTGATTTTCCTCCATAATGTCATGTTGAAAACATTACTCACATTATTATTGAGGGAGAGGGAGAGTTGTTGCTTGCTTTGTGGTGAGAGTGAAGTCAGGACAGTCTGCTCTCCTAATCAGGGACCATATTGGAGTATGTCTGTGTTTGTGTCTGTTCTTGTATGTGATGCGGCCAAACACGTGGTGCACACACTTCTCTCTCTCTCTCTCTCTCTCTCTCTCATACACACACACACATACGAGCAAACATACAAACACAGCATGGTCTGCAGATGTACCAATTTCACAGCAGCACAACAGTCATGTGTCATGTTTTGCTTCATATGCTTCAAATGTCATGCACTTTTATGTAATAAAATAAGATGCATAAAAGTGCCTGTTATAGTGTCAGAAAAGAAGAGGATGAGATGGGCTGATAGCGGTTCAGTAGACATAAGATCCAAGAAACACTCATTTGCAAACATACCTGTCCTTGAATTCTCTGTTCCTTCACAGCAAGTTGCTATGGAAACCAGGGAAAGCATGGAGTTAGCGTGTGAAAACGTGCTTGTGTGTGCACGCACGTATAAAAGAAAGAGAGAGAGAAAATGAGGGATGGTGCAGGTGAGACACCTTACAGAGCTCATTTCATTTTTAACACCTGGTTTTCCCCAAAATCAGAGCAGAGTGATTTCCAATGGAAAAATGATGCTCCAAGTGAATGACTGCAACCATTAAATTCAGACTAAAATGGATGTGAGAACATAAAGCCACATGGTGGTGAAGTATGTTTTGAAAAGTTGCCACAGTTAACACTGACCTTATGTGAACCAAGTCCAGAGCTTTGTCCTTGACAAGTCAAAGATTCAGCACACACACTGACTGGACTCACTCTGAAGCAGTCCTCATCAGCCACAGCAATGCCAATGATGTATTTACAAGTGGCATACAGAGAAGTCCCAGTGAATTTTTAATGATAGCTCTGTTTGAAATTTTGAACAAGCTCAAATTGATTCATGATTTTTTAATGGTGCCTGTGGAAGCTTCTAGAATTGCTGATTGTTTCTCCCATGATGAGCAAACATCCACAGTGGGGGGAAGGGATAAAGCAAAAGAGGACCACGACATGGAAGAATATTTTTTTCCACACCTTTAACACACAAAAAAAGCCAATATCCTGTCTATGATATTTTTTACATGTAACATGATGACACTGGGAGTGAAACACTTGTTGACATTCTAGTTAGCTCCTTAAAACTGTTCACTAAAATCAGAAAACACACTGGACATCAGACTATAGAAAAAAAAAACTTGAAAATGTAAAAATATGATTGTACATGTGTTAACGTTGCTTGGCACCAGGTTGTCTGTATTATAGGCTACCTTACAAAAACCTGTGTTTACAGATGGATGTCTTTAAACGCCCTCGCAGACATCACCCAAACAGTAAGTTGTTTCAAAAACAGGTTGAAACCATGTCATCGTTAGAACTGTCACTGTTTTGTCAGTGTCAGACTACATTTTTTCTCCCAGTCATAAGTTTGAACACCCCTTCTCATTTAATGGTTCTGAAATGTACTGTGTACTAAACTTGTGTGTGTTACACATTAAGTGGGCAAGAAACTCCACAATTAACACATATCACACCTGTATAGATTTTTATATTGAGTGTACAAATGTCATCAAAGCACAAGCTGGCCCCCTTAAAGAATCTGAAATATAAACATAATCAGGTATTTACTACACAAATCCATATGTGTCTCTTCATAGTTTTATGTCTTTAGTAAGTATATAATACAATTAAAAACACTGAATAATAAGGTGTGTCCAAAGTTTTGATTGGAATCCGAAAAAAGGGGGGAAAGTGTAGTTAGGATGTATGTATACTCCTAAAAAAATATTTTTTGAAAGCTCCTGGGAGCTGGGAGTCAACATCTGCATCATTGGGAAATATGCCATATTGAAATAAACCCGAATTATCCTTTTAAATCTACTTTTTCTGCTTTGTCAACATGGGATGATGGAGCTTCTTCAACAGAAATTAAAATATAATCCACAAAGATCCCCTGCTGGCAACCTCATCATCTTATTTAAATATTTAAGCTTCTCTGTAAAGAGAACTAATGCAGCATGAGATTATCTCCAGTGGTACAATCCCCATTTCAGGTGTATGGCTGGGTGATTTCCTGGTCCTGTTTTTGCTTGTAAACTGACCATTTGCTTGTGAGAAATTGTCCATAAGGTCACCATAGGAGGGCTTTAGGATTCAGACCTCAGCCTTGCTTCATCCAGCAGTAATAAATCATGAGCCCGCAAAGTTAGGCTGGATGAGGGTTCAGGTGTCCAGCCCTTCCCCTCCCCTGCCCACACTTAATTTATATTACAGGTGTAAAGCAGTCTCTGCTCAGCTAAAGGTCTCCTCCAAAACCCTCAGGGCCACAGCTCTCCCTTGCATACAATAATTTATGAACAAAGTTGCCAGATTTTATGAGACAGGAGTGTCAAGTTTGCGATACTTTTATCTATTCTGGCCACGGACTGCAAGTGTCTAAAATATAGATCAAAGATTGTGCCTTGGGTATAGATAAAGGGAGTGTAGTGTGGAAAGGATTCACAGAAACCATAATTCAACTGTAAGGCAGCCGTTTGCTTGTGCAGGAGCCAAAAAAACACCTGTTAATGACAGAACAGTGGTGTCTTGATAAAGTGACACTTTACCTGCTTCCATATGTCAGGATAAAGAAGATATCAATGGACCATTTATGCTCACTGTGTGAAGACAAACAGTCTGACTCTTCTCTGCCTCTCAATGTCAAACTAACCCTCCTGAGTCCCTGATGACTTGTTCCCCCTTTTTGTCTCAGTCTCCCTAAACAAATCTTCTCATCCTTTTCAGTTTTGCTATTTGTCCACATGGCTCCTTGTCTTGCTGCATCTACAGTATCTCAAAAGGAAAGCCATACAAGGAAACCTTGGCCGCCGTGTGATGAGAGCAGAGGCCACACACATCACACATCCCAGGAAGATATTTGTTCTCTTTCTGTAGATGAAGGGCAACACCATTACACTGCTTAGAGCTATCCATCATCCTCTGCTCTGACTCTACTGCTCAGTAGCATCTCTCTTTCAACTTTTGGAGGTCAGAGGGACAGAGGAGTTGAATGAGACATTTCAGCGTTTCCTGGCATTTCAGCTGGCAGCCAGAAGCTGCAAGGCCGAATGACAGCAGGAAGGGAGAAAGGCTGCCATTTCTGCAAGACCAGGCAACAGGTCAAACTAATAGATTGGTGTCTGAGAACAAACACTCAGGTGTCACTGGGTGCAGGTTAAAGACATGGCACGGCAACGAGTACAGGTGCCCCCGCTGGTTGTATAACAGGTGGAGGTAGGTTCAAAAGCTCCTGCTGCTTACACAACAGACATTTTCCACCTCTCTGCTGTCTGTCACTGTGTTGGCTGTCTTCTGAACTGTCTGCAATCATGGAGCCTGTCAGCAAACAGTTTTTTGAACACCTTTTTAGCTACAATAATACATTTTAGAAGAGAGGGATTCAAAATAGAGCAAAACACTCAGCAGCACCTGAAGCAACAACTGACACAAGGGACTGTAGCTAGAAATGAAGGGGACTAGCATCAGTTTCCAATTAGGTTAATACATACCTAACATACCTCTCTGTGTGTCTGCTGGGTTTCAAAGAATTCCAATTACGGACACACACACAGATGCAAACATGCACACAACTGCATTAAGGCAAACAGAGTGATGGATGGGCAGCAAGCTGAATGAAGACAATGTCGGCTGATAAACAAGAGGACCTTGTGTTTCTGCAACTGAAGCAACTCTGTACCTGGTCTCGTGACAATACAGCCATGTGATCTCTGCCACAGGACTCAAAGGTGCATTTTCAAAAATTCTCAGGAGCTCACACACTCTAGCTGCATCATTATCTGTTTGCACCTCCGTTTTTGGCTCCTTTTCTCTCTCTCTCACTCGCTCAGCAAATTATTTGTCAATCCCTTCCTGACAAAGTTGGTTTTAGCACATTGATAAAGCTGTTTCAGTGATGGAAATGACAGTTTACCTTAAAATAATGTTGGGAAAACATATTTTGAGCATAGCATAGTCTGTTCGGGGTGTTCAGATCAACTCATGTCTGGATCTTGTGTTTATTCATCTATGTAAAATATTCAGAATAAAGCTAGGATCTGCTTAAATTAGCCGACACAGCATCAGAGTACCTGGGGGAAATGTGAGAACCTTTCTTGGCAGCCCTATATGCAAGCATGCCATACATGTCTCATCAGCCATAAGATGTCAGGGGTAACCAGGTTGGATGCTCTGGGCTTGTCCATTAAAACTGAAGTAGACATTGATGCTTTGGCAAAAGACTCCATTTATATATAAAAAAAAACACAGCAAGTATGACAGAAAAGATTACAAGTAAAACAGTGATCCAATTGTTGCAGGGCTGTGTGGTGAATACAAGTAGTAAGGCAAACATCATTGCCATACAAGCAGGCCAACATCTATTCATTCACACACTTGCCTGGAGAATTGCTGTGGGACATAATGAGCCGAGTGAGATAAGAGGTAGTACACGATAAAGCAACCAAAGACTGCTTAATGAAATGGAGAAATCAAAGCAGCAACCGGCCACAGAGGAAGCTGTCAGAACCTCCACTCTCAGATGTTCCTCTGCTCAATAGCAATCGATATTCAGAGACAAATGCCCTCCAACTAAAAACACACACACACATTCACACCCGCTGAAAGTCTCTATCTCCATAGATCAACTCATTTGTCTCTCCATTCCCAATTCCTTGTCAAATTTATCGTGAACTTTGACCTGGAGTCCCTGATTCCATATGCACATTCAGTTTCACACTAGACCCCAACTGACACATCGTCAATTAAAATTCTCACATTAATTACCAAAAAGTTGCAGTAAAAAATATTCTTTGCATTGAAAGGCACTTTTTCAAAGCCAGATATATATTAAAAAAATCCTGTTTCTGGCAAACAATACTGCATCCTCACAGCGCAATGGTAGTATCGTGTGTTCCTGATTTCTAAAATCAATAATAAATATACTGATACACACAAACCTTTAGTATCGACCATTGTCTAATGCAAATGCACTCACATATTCCAACATTTGCATTGTTTTGATCAGAATACACACCTATTTATCTACAGTCTGGTGAAGGTGGAGAGGAAACATTGCTTATCTACAGTGACAGTTTATTCACCGGCTCCTCACTTCTCTTCACTAAATGGTTTCAAACCCAGTTGTTCATGTATAAACATGAAGCCTCTTGAGGGTGTAGACAGACAAGATGAAATATATATCTTCAGACTGTTTTTCTCCTGTCAAACCTCAGTGACCCATCCAGCGCACTCTCAACCCAGCACGCAGTGTTTTGAAAACGTGTCAGCCGTACTTCCAAACTATGCCGATAACATCCGCGCTCCACATGTGTGTGAAGTGTGTGTGTTTCCCTGGATCTGGGCTAAATTATCTTTCAGACTTTACTGAATGAGCTCTCCAGATTTCTCTGTGTGGGACTGGATCTGAAATCTTTTGTTGTTAACATGCAAGTGCACAGCAGACGGGTGCACAACACAGACAGCAGAGTCTCTTAGAGATGTGTAAATTCAGCTTACCTCAACCACCTGTCACTGTCTGCATTCTCCTGATGCAGCTGCAAACCAGCTTTACCACAATAACATAAAACTAAGTGCTGAGGATGCTCAGAATTTTAATAACCGAGACACAGGTTTACAGAAAAACACACAGATTTCAACATCAGTGCTGGCATTGATATGTAGGTGTGCAGACACAGACGCTGTAATGAATGTAAAAGTTTGGTGGGTATTTAAGTTGTTTAGCATTTGGCAGAAGGTGTTTAGGGGCCCTCACTGTCTGAACAAACGGCACTCTGAACTTTTGAACTTGAAGCCTGGATTAACAACTGACCTGGGAGCAGCAGAGTCTGGGAAACTATAATTAAGGTTGATTAAAGAACATTCCTGGGGTCTGTTTCTGCATGTTAAGTGGGCTGTGCATGTTACAAAAGACCTGGGTCTCAATTGAATGCCAATTTCATCACAAAAACATGCCACCTGGCACCACGCTGAAGTGATGAACTGTAAATTAGGAAGCAGATAGGGAAATACATATGTGTGTATACAGACTTATATAAACACAAACACAAACAAAAGGTTCCTTCATTGTGTCACATAGCAAAATGAACACAGGAAAACAACTCTTGAATGCTTTGGAAAGCCAACCAGTAATTACTGCAATTATCCCTATGGCGTTCACAGTATAATTAGCTGAAACAGGCAGCAGTGTACCTATAAATACTGAAGACTAAACAACAGTAAACAAATGTACAACCGCAGCCAGCAATCTCTCACATTAGACCTCAGTGCTCTCCCACAAACCCTCACACAGCATCAACAGTGTCAACAATAACTCCAGCAGCGGCAACAGCATGAGAGAAGAATTCAGCAATGGGATGTTCAATTAAACTTTATTCAAGTTATTTACTACAGAAGCAACTAGCTTTGCTTAATATTGTACTACAACACCACCTTTAGTTTTTCATCTGCTTTTCCATTCACTGAGGCCAACGTAAGCCATGTAAATGTCATTTTGTTTGGTTGGCATGAGTGTGAAAACAAACACTGGGTTAAACTACCCCCAACTATGAGACTTCTGGAATTACCAATATGAAGCCGAACCAGACACCAAACTCTGTTCCATTCACGACTCACGGTTTACAAATAAAGGATATTATATCTTTTTTATACACTGTCCTAATTACCTAATAAAATGTCTCCAGTTAATGGCAGTCAGATCACAAATGGAGAATGTCAGCCATTTCCACAGTAGGGTCAGGTCAGTGCTCTACAGGGTGAATTAGTTTCAATGCTCCAAAAGATCAGTACAGGTCTGTCGTCTGTGAAAAAAAACTCACTACAGCTGAAGTCACATTGGTTGCCTAGCAACCTCACACTGATGACAAGACTAGGAAGTGACTGTGGCAGGCCTAGAAATAGTTGCACACAAGCAGGTGTGTGTGCATGCAACAACTGAGACATATTAATGAGCTTTAAAAAAAATAGTTATTAAGTTAATTAGTAAATGCAAGATGGAAATCTGTGGCTTATCAACAAGCCTTAAACATCCACAGATGTTCTCAGTAAAAACCTCCCAGGCATGTTAGAACTGACAATAAGCAGTGAAACATCTTCAAAGAACTAAAACAAGTCACGCTGAACTGTGTATTTTTATCTCCTGGATACACCATGACCTGGATGACACAGGATAATGATGAATGCTACATATGCTAACAAACTGCTAGTCCAGCTAACTTCACAAAGCAAACACACAAGTTACGTAAAAGGGTGCCTCAGTTCAAGGGATGCATCCTTGGAGAGACAAAGGTAAAGGTTGCTGTTAGAGTTGAAAATGAGACGGTACGGCTCACGAAGGTTTTTGTATTTGCATCACCAGCTGTTATGAAGCACCACCCTTGTTTCCTAGCAACCTTGATAGCTGCAGTCTGTTGTATTCATTTGAAAAAAAAAAAAATAATAATTGGCATGCAATGAATCTTGGGAGAACTTGGGGTCAAGAAGAATCTACCTTCTGAGAAAGAAAGATGAAGTTTTTGGACATATTTGAAGAATCTCATGACCATGGAGCTATGATGCAACAGCTCTGTATGTGCAGGCAAGTCAGTACAAGCTTAGGGTTTAGAGGAAAACAAGCCTGCACAACAACGGTACAAAAGGGATTTGTCATATTAAGATTGATTCTGTGGCTTGTATTAATATGTTTTAATATGTGTTTAAGTAACATGCTGTGATTTGTTACTGATTTATTAAGCATCAATTGCAAGTCAGCCATTAATCACCCCTATTACTCAAGTGTGAGTGGAACTATTTTCTTCTTGCAAAATGTTGATCCTTTTTTATATTTATAATGCAGTACATCGCAATACATTCAGCATTCCCCTTTTTGCATTAATGTAGCTGATGAGTGTAAGTGCATCATATTTACACAAATGCTCAAGTCATTACTGCTTCCCCTCACACTCATTAGTAAACACACACAAGTTGTCATATTCCACTCCAGTTTTTGCTAAAACCCATGAGCCACAGATGTGTATAAGCCTCAAGTGACAGACAAATCTCCCAAGCTCCAAAAACAATTAACACAGCTATAGTGCTGAAGACGGATGCTCCAGTGCATGGTATTCCAAGATAATTTCTGTGGAAAGTGGAATCCTCCCCACCTCTTTACGAGGTAGACTGATCCAAAAGAGTTAAAGTGGGTACTGGAAAGTCCAGCTAAATCTGCCAGTGTTGGTCCCACATCATTTATACTACTAGTGAGGAGCCATTAGCGCTATGGAACACTTGCCAAAAAAGGGGGGAAAACCCACAAATAATCATAATAAAGCAACAAGACACTATGACAATCATTTCATCGTGGGCCTCTTGTACCTCCATTACAAATAAAGTGAGGAAACACGACACATCACATTGGGTTGTTTTGAGAAAAGTCAAAGCATGATTTTTTTAACTTCCTCAAAGTACATGCTGTGAATTCCTGGCATGACTTCACAGAGGAACGGCCTTGTTTTTCTGTGCTCTTTGTGGATAATATATGGTAGTGGCAGGAGCGCTGCTGCTGCTGAAGGGATTGTTCATATGTGCATTTGCAAGCAGGTGTGCTTGTTGGTTGGTGCATCCTCCATCTTAATTAGGTCTACATGTCTGTTCTACTTCTTTTATCGTCTGCCCCACAAGTTCAAAGCTAATCATTCTTTTTTCATTTAACATTTCTCCCACCTAATTTTACTATGAAACATGTGTTATGTAAATCAAGGTCACATCACTTCCCCCGGTACTATGAGCCTAGAAATCTTAATGTGGTATCAATAATAAATAATCAGAAGGTCAGACAATAGTGCTGGAACATTCAGCACACACACATAAATACTGTGCACAAAGGCAGGTCTGCAGGAAACATACTGGAGAGGATCGTCTGCCTTGTTCAGACATTTTATGATGTTTTTTTATGACCTGTGACATAAACAGCACATGACATCTTAAAATATGTTAAAGAGGGTTCGTCCCAAACCCGTAACAATAAAACACAAGCAATGAGAAACAGCCTGTGGATGAGTAAAAATAAAAGATTTGGACAGGAAGGGACGGAGTTATTTTCCACTCAGCATTAACTTCTTAACATGTGAACACCACAGGAGCTCAATGTAGATTTTGGAAAACTCTCACTTCTCCGGTCTGATGAGTTTAGCCTCAGCGCACATTGACAACAGGTGACTTTAGTTGGAACATTTCTCACAGCTGGTTGAGTCACCACCTGGTCATCCAAGGAAAATGCTTTAAAACACACACATGAATGCATGCAGGTGAGTGCACACACACATACACACATATACAGAAAAGAAAAAAGTATTAAGATGGCCGTCCAGGCTTTGAATAAGCAGAGGCAGATGTGATGTCAAAACATTGAGTATTGTGTGGTAGACATCTAACTGAGGCCACTCTGTCACTTAGCATCCTGCCTGCCTTCAGTCAACATAGGAAGAACAGCTGCCTAGACAGTTATTGATCTATATTTTATATTGATCTATAAAGTCTGTAGTTATAAATACTTGTCAGTTATGTTAAGGTAGTCAATTTAAGTCGTGGTAACTCCAATTACAGTTGAAGACCCAATGTCTAAACTGTTTTCATCTAAGCTGCTAACTAGTCAGTCTCACTTTTCTTTCCAATAGGACAAAGACACACCCCAAAGTTTACCAGAATAATAAAACACACACACACACCAGCACAAGCATGTGGTGTTTGACTGACACAAATGGTCAGGGGTCATCAACAGTAAAAAGTCTTTAGTCCACTCCTCTGTCACTGTCTAGTGAATGTTGGGATCATTCTGAGATGATTTCCACTGCAGGCCTTTGCACAGCTAACCCTAACCCTTTGCTCAGCGTCTGAACAGGCAAATCCAGTCTCAGTCTGACAAGCGCAGCTATATTTTATGTGCTCATTTCTGCAGCGTTACAGCGTGAATCCACAACTATGGAGCCTGAAGAAGCATTCTGAGAGCCTGTTAGGAGGAGCTGGCTGAACATCACACAGGCAACTGGCCTAGTAGTCATGTATGCACACACACACACACACACACACACACACACACACACACACACACACACACACACACACACACACACACACAAACATACAAACACACACACACAC
>JAVQJX010135727.1:0-10477 GCA_036025115.1 Ambassis agassizii
AGCCCAAAATCAATTTCCTGTATCAGTGACTTACTTTAATAAATAAAGGTGTGGCATTAGGCTTTAAGCTAGTTCTCTGTTATGTTATGCAGCCTTTTTCCATAAGGGTCAAAGGTCAAACAGTCAATGGGAGGCTCCTTCCTTATTAATTAAAAACACAAAGCATGCAGCAAAGGAAAAAAACATCAGCTTCGCATAAATGTTAGATGACAATCTGTCAATGGAGAAGACCTGCTCTTCTTATAGATGTGCATCAAGTAATGATTTGTCTAATCTGAGAGGTGTTTCAATAAAGAAATAAGTCAGTTAGAAATTCGGCTCATGCCCCATTAGGCAAAGAATCAAGTGAATGAATGAATGACAACACAACATGCTGACCCAGAAACAACACATTGTCACGTTATTGTCTGACGGGCCCGACGACGCGTAGCTGCTACAAGAGAGAGAGAGAAAATACTTTATTAATGCTCTACAGAGGTTCCCTTGGGGAAATGTAACATTCCAGTCACAAGGAAACAGTTACACAATACAACACAGTCACAACAATGAAATATAAAAGTTGCAAATTACAAAATTATATATTATACTGTATATATATATATATAGTGTTGCTCCAATGGTGGCTTCAGATGTTCTTCTATATATTATATATATATAGTATATAGTGTATGGATACCAGTCAGTGTCCTAAATCTAATCAACATTTTCTCACTAATAGAAATTTGCCATTCAAAATATAAGATCAGTTATCAGTGCATCATTTTATTCAACAAAACATTGTTGTGTTTAGATTTGTCCACTCCAAAGAAGTGACAATTCATTCAGTCTTTTGTTCCATCTGTCCTGTTGTATGTCAAAAGTCAGCTGTAGGCTTGTAAACACCCCCGCCCCCCCCCCCCCTTTTCTTACTCTGAGTCCACACGTGCACATGTCGGTGTGTGAGTGTGACTCTGGATAAACAAAGGAAGAGCAGAGACAGAGAGCGAGAGACAACTGCTGCATGCTTTTCTATTATTGTGTCCATGCCTACCTGTTTGTCAAAATGCTCTGCAAAACAACCTGTAGTCATTCCATTCTGCTCAAACGACACCAACACCAACCCCTCAAAACAGCCTGAGGGGGAGAGTCTGACAACACGCAGGAGCAGTCCCTATACATGCAGCGGCTCGTCCCACTGTGTCAAGTAACAACAAGGTGGGAGCACGGCAGTTAGTTGTACATTCAAAACCAGCTTTGCTCAGAGTCACAGGGGATCGAGCGCCTAGCTGTGTGTATCGCGGAATAAAATTTGGATGCTTCAATGTCTGTCAACAGAGGCGGACTCTTTGGCGTGTTTGAAGCGTCCCTGTGAAATCTGCTGTGTATTTTTTTTTTTTTTTTTTTTTTTGTCTCTGTGAGCTAAAATCTAAATAAGAGCTGCAAAGCATTTGTGTGGTGCTGTTGTTTTTGTGCACCGTGCACCAAAGAGTGTACGTCTTCACCCAGTGAGTTTGCACACCAGTCTGCTTTGTGTGTTATTCTGAGTAAAGTTTGCCTTGATGAATTTTGAATGAGGCTTCGTCGCTCGGTTAGTCAGAACGGAAAGAAACTTGCCAAAGAAGTCTCAATTCCCTCTGAAATCCCAGGGTAGGGACGTTGGAGTGACGAATTATTGCGATCTGCATGCATGCCCAGACCTGAACTGATCTCCTCTGCTGCCTGAACCCCGCTGAGCCCAGAGGAAACAGGTTCTTATCAGGGAGGAGGACAGGAAGATACTGAGAGTGGAAGAGGAAGAGAGAGTGGGGGTTGGTGGGCAGCATGGCACCCTGCACATTTTCACTGAGCATCAGTTTCCTCTATGTAGTTTACTGTTACGACTGTATGACTGTCATACAGCTGTAAGTGGAGTTACGCTTTGATCCCTTTTAAGGAACAACATACACTGCTTCATTACTGAACTGTGATTGCAGGGTGAAAATGTCTTTTAATCGGCGCATTCTTTCCAGTCTTAGTAATGAAGTCTCTTTTATTTCATGGATTTTCTTTCTTCGTATCTTTTCTAGGAGTGTCTACCGTGAAAATGATCTCCTCCAGCCTCCTTCATCACTAGCTGGGCAGCATGGCTTCTGCTCCTCCTTCCAGAGAGGACACCAGCAGCTCATTAGCTCTGCGCTGGAGGCTAACGCCGACATAGATATCCACCACTCAGGACACAGACTTCAAACAGAAACCACAGCAGGCTGAGCTGCATCTGAGTGAAGAGCTTTTAAAAGGGTCTCCAGTAAACAGAAATTGGACATGTGCCAGAACGGCACATGTCCAGGACAGTGAACTCACCGCTTTTGTAACCACATCTGGACTCAGACTTTGGACTATGTTCCGTCTCTGATTGGGTGCTTCCGGTTGGCAGAGCTGGACTGAGCAGCTCCTCCACACTGAGACAAACCTGGACTCTGAGCCATGTCTCTTCTCTCAGTCTTGAGCATCGTCTGTGGATTGATGCTTCACGTTTGCTTCAGTGCGGTCTACACTGTCCCACGAAAGACCGTCCCCTACCAGAGTAAGTCAACCATCCAAGCCGTCCTGACACATACTCACTGTAGAACAAGTCTGGAACAGGTTTTCACTGAATTTTTTTCAGTCGTCAGCAGCAAATATGTGGAAATTAAATATACAAATGTGGATTTCTTTTTTTCTTTTTTTTCTGCAGATGAACTAAAATTGTTCAGAGAAGAAGGAATCTTCAATTACTCGACCATGCTGATGAGAGATGACCTGGGTGTGATGCTGCTGGGGGCAAGAGAAGCCGTCTATGCCCTGGATATGAACAACATCTCCCTCAGAAAGGCTGCAGTAAGAACACGTTATCTGTTTAACTAAAGGAGCAGGTGTGGCACCTCATCAGAGGCCTCTTGTTATAAAACCTGTTATAAAGCAACTGCCTGCAGAGCTGTTAGACATGAACATGCAAACTGTGTCTGTGTGTGTGTTCGATGAAATGGCTATTAATTAACCTTTTATGATTACAGATAAAAAGTGAAGCATTTATTGAGGTTTTACGACGTTTCACTGCAGTCAAGATATTTCATCAAATGATCAGTGAGACAGAAAACTGTCTCCAACTCGAGACTAAACAAGGTCGTACAGAGCATGCTCAGGTTTATCCTCGTGATACCGTCTTCTATCTGAAGAATGTACAGAGTTTATCAAACCAAGAAACCTGTAAGTCATCCCATGTTTGATCAGGAGATTTTTGAACAGACTTTTACCTAGCATGCATTTTGCCCAACTCAAGATGTGAGAATTCTGTTTAATAATAACAATAATAATAATAATAATAATAATAATAATAATAACTATCCAGGACGGTATAAAAATAAGAAGAATTTACAAAAAAATATGAACAAAAAAAACAAGTGCGAATGTGACCCACTCTCTCTTGTTGACTGAAAGTAAAGCATACATATAATTATATCATAGTTAAACTCACGGTTAAACTTACTGCCAGTATTATCTTTGTTTTGTTTTTATCATGGACAGTAAACAGTAGATTCTTTTTGCCACCCAGTGACTCAGTCTGGTATGTCGAAGATTAGATTGCGTTATGTGTTTCACTCACACCATCAGAATTTGCATGAGGAGGAATCAGAATGAATAATGGTATTATTGTATCAGACAGTGCTGTTGTTGTCCACAGCTGTAGTCACACATCTAACAGCCGTGAGAGGGATTAATGTCCCAGCCTAACAGGTACTCCCTTCATGAGTACACTGACTGGTCTTGATGTTAGACAAACACTGAAATGTGTGAGTGTAAACGGACTGCAGGGTTGCAACACTGCTCCTGCGTGCTTTGACACGGCACTCTGCTCCTGTTGATGCAGGTGTATTGGAGAGTCACCGAGGAGAAGCAGAGGGAGTGCATGTACAAGGGAAAACAGGCTGAGGTTTGTGGAACGTCTTTCAAAACACGCATAACTTTTACTTTTAGAGCAGTTTTACAGGATGACGGAGAGAAGTTCACTCCCGCACGCAATCCATCTCTGTGTTTGTTATTCATTTATATGGGAGTGTTTTTCTCCGCTGTAAGTCTTTATGTAGATTCCTTTTGAAGTGCTTTGCTTATAGCTTTGTACTGAATGTCCAAATAAAGGCATGAGGAGAAAATGCATGTACACAGCCTTGACCTTTTGGCCACCAGGGTGCCTGTGCAGTTGCTCTATGTATGTGGCATGTTTGTGTTTTTGCGGCTGAACTAACAGAGCTCTGACCTCGGCGCTCTCTCTGCTGGATCTTGTTGCAGGTGGAATGCCGCAACTACATTCGAAACCTGCACAAACTGAATGACACAACTATGTATGTGTGCGGCACAAATGCTTTTAGCCCGACTTGTGATTATTTGGTAAGTATATTATAGAAGCCCTTCTTCTTACATGAATAAAAAATGAGGCTGACATTGTCTAATTTTATCTTGTTTCTGTTGTCGACAAACCACACACAAAAACCGATGCAAACATGTTGTAGCAGCATGAAGCCCTGACCTTCAGGGCCAACTAGATACATAAATGATAATAAAAAATCAATTCATTCTTTCAAAGAAAAATAAATATAGTGCCTCTGAAATGCACTGTTTTTTATTGTGGATTAATGCACACTTACAGCAGCAGTACCTGTGAATACATGTTACTCACTCATTCTATTTTTAGAGGTGTGTGTTCAGGTGTCAGAAAAATTAATGCATCGTTAATTTTGGTCTTTGGTGGGATTTGTTGACAATAAGAAACCTATGGACCATCACCTGACTTATCTTTAAACCAGGTTGGATTGACGTGTGTTGAATGTTGCAGTCATTAGACAAAAGGTGTTTTTCTATCGCAGGGCAGGTGCAAAGTGGTGTGATCATTTATTAGTCCATTCAGCCTCTGTTTTTTCCATTGCGTGTAGAATCCACTGTAATCAGGACCTGATGTTAGAATTTCAAATCTGACACTGAATAATAAATCAAGTTTTCATTGTTGCTCCATTGACGTTTAATGAAGAGTAAAACACTTTTTTGTCCTCGAATGAATGAAGTGGAATCTGTAATACAAACACGAGACAACACATTTTATCCACAGGAGCCTCTTCAGACACATTTGCTTCCTTTCATGTGCGTATTGGATAAGAAAAAACTTAGACAGTGTTAGTGTTGCTCACGAATGAGGTTTATTTAGGCAGAATACTCAAATTTCAACACTTAAAAAAATAAACAAATAACAGCAGACATGATATTCAGTGTACCTTTAAACTTCCAATTTATAATCCCTTTATTGTGCCCCAACAGTTTTCTGTCTTTACTCTCTTTAAACAGCTTTTCCTTCCTCTTTCTCTGTCTGTGTGTTTCCACAGACCTTTGCTAATGGACAGCTGAGGCTGGAGGGAAAGCAGGAGGAGGGAAAGGGGAAGTGTCCTTTTGATCCCTTTCAGAGATACTCCTCCCTCATGGTCGGTGAGTGTCTGAGTCAGTTCTGCTGCCAACAGGAACAAAGTGCAGAATACTGCTGAGTGTTCAAAGTTAAAGATCCTTGTGACAGCTGTGTGCAGAATTCACTTGCTACAAGACTCAGTGCATTACAAATATCGCCTAATTCCCCTGCAAGTGCTTCCTGCTCTCTCACCATGCACTATGAGCTGATTAGCCTGAAAAAAAACCCAGTATGTTCAGTCTATTAGGAGGCATATTTATGGGATATTGTTCCAACCTAATGTGAATAATAGATTTCCAGGAATTTTTCTTCATCTCTTGTTCCTGTCCAACAGGAAATGACCTGTATTCTGCTACATCCATCAACTTCTTGGGCTCGGAGCCCGTGGTTCTTCGCAGCTCAAACTTGGCTCTTCGCACTGAGTTTAAGAGTTCCTGGCTCAATGGTGAATTCCTGTCCACGTCAGGTTTTAAATATTACGATATCCATAGTGTGTGTCATCATTAAATTCTTTATCCTTGTCCTCCTTTGACCCTGTGTGGTTTCAGAGCCAAACTTTGTCTACATGGACTTTGTGGGTGAGAGCTTTGAGAGCCATGACGGCGATGACGACAAGGTGTACCTGTTCTTCAGTGAGAATGCCATGGAGTACGACTTCTACAGCAAAGTGGCAGTGTCACGAGTGGCCCGTGTCTGCAAGGTACAGTGAAGAATCAACCCAAACAACTCTCAGGCCTTGTCTGGCCGACACAGGTCTGGCTGTTGTTAAAGGGAATATGCTGTCTGCTTTTAGGGCGATATGGGTGGACAGCGGACGCTGCAGAGGAAATGGACGTCGTTCCTGAAAGCTCGCCTGGATTGTTCATTCCCTGAACCCAGCCTGCCCCCCATTGTCCAGGATGTCTTCCTGCTGAAGCACAAGGATTGGAGGAAGAGTGTCTTCTACGCTGTCTTTACTCCACAGTCGTAAGTATTTACTATCAGACCCTGAGGATTTACAGCTCAGGGTGGGTGTTGGCTTTAGAACAGCCTCATCTGCTATTGTGTTTGTAACTGTGTGTGTAGACTGAGATGACACTTAAAAAACACACACACACAGAATGTAAACTTTCTGATTAGATGTGTGTTGCTGTTGTGTAGGAGCTTGTCGCAGGTGTCTGCTGTGTGCGCATACAGCATGTCTGCTATTCGAGATATTTTCAATGAGGGAAAGTTTAAGACACCCGTAGCAGTGGAGACATCCCACGTTAAGTGGGTGATGTACACCGGTGAGGTGCCAGTCCCCAGACCAGGAGCGGTGAGTGGAGCAACATGTTTTTCTACTATACACATTGGAAACCTTTTAAACATTTTAAACTGCTGCTGTGTGTTTTCAGTGCATCAATAACGTGGCACGTAAAATGGGGATGAATCGCTCTCTGGACCTTCCGGACAAAACCCTGCAGTTCATCAGGGACCGTCCACTAATGGACGAGGCTGTTCGGCCCCTGACAGGAGGCCCGCTGCTGGTGAAGAGTGGAGCCCTGCTGACTCGGATTGTCGTGGACAGTGTGTTGGCTCTGGATGGACAGAGATATAACGTCATGTTCATTGGCACCGGTAAATCAGAAGATATCCACTACAAAACGAAACTTTGAAGTAGAGATTGAACCTGCTGTTTTTTTTTTTTTTTTACTGAAAGGTATTTCCGATCAATCATTGCTGTCAGCTTTAAAGGAGTAATCATGTAAAATAGTTTGTACAGACTTCACTGGTAGCGTGAGGCAATGTGCTGCAATGCACACACAAAAAATGAACATCAATCCAAGCCGAAGAGTAAACAAAGAATGTGACACTCAATCATCCAAATCCAACCTGTGTGATAATCTGCTGCATAAGCTACACAATCTCAGCTTTGTGTGTGACACTGCCTGGTGCCTTTGAGCAGCAGAGGAAGCAGAAGAAGATTAGACACAGCAGTGACTCATTATCGGCTCTTGAGGGACAAAGTGGCATTAGGAAGATGGAGCTAGCTGGTTAGCACGCTAACTTTGGTAAACATCTCTCCCAACACCATACACAGATTTTAGTGCAATCTTTTATTAAAAATATTTTTTGTACACTCTCTGTTAAAACATACATTTACTATGAGTAAACAAAGTGATACATGCATTTGTAATGTGTTTTTTTTTTTGTCTCTAACAGAAAACGGTTACATTCAGAAGGCTGTTAACTATGCTGAAGAGATGTTCATCATTGAGGAGATTCAGCTGTATGAAAAGGCCGAGCCCATCAGCATCCTGCGCCTCTCATCCGGCAAGGTAACTGCACATCACGTCTGTTTGTCTTATCACGGGTTATTTAATGCTGTTTGTCTTGGCAAATAAGCTTCTTTATAGACTCGCTTTGGATGTGACACATTTATGGTTTCATCTGTGTGTCATCACAGGGTCAGCTGTATGCTGGGTCAGAGTTTGGTGTCGTCCAGATGCCAGTCAGTAACTGCAGCCGCTCTGAGACCTGTGTGGACTGCATCCTGGCTCGGGACCCTTACTGTGCCTGGGACTTCTCCACTGAGCAGTGCTCCTCAGTCAACAGTCTCTCCTCAAAAGGGCTTATACAAAGTCTGAAAGACGGAGACGTGTCCAAGTGTCCTCAGCCAGGTATATTTAATGGGAAGGTCTGTATTAGTACGAGTTCCTGCTGTTTTATTATCCTCACATTGGACTGTGTGTTTGTTTACAGATCCAGTGGCAGCTGTTGACTTTACCCTCACCCCAGGAAACAACATCCAGCTGCCTTGCCAACTGCACTCCAACTTGGCACAGGTCCGCTGGAGATTCTCCGAACAAACACTTCACCCTAACCACAAATACTACATCTACAGCGGAGGCCTGCTCATCCTGAGTGCCTCTGAGTCAGACGCCGGGTTGTACACTTGTGACTCAGTAGAGCAGATAAATGGCAGAACATACAACCGGACTGTGGCCGTCTATCATTTACAGCTCTACTCAGGACCAGCAGCGGGAGACGGACCCACTCCTGGCACTGCAGTGACAAATTCCTCAGACTCTATTCACACTCTGAATACAGCTGCACCAGGGCCTGTGCCAGACTCAGGCAATGAGGACCCATTGTCCCCTGAGAACCAAAAGGACACTGGCAAAGTAACTCATCTAGAGGTGGCTGTGGCTCTGCTGTCTATGTTTTGCCTCTCCCTGATGGGGGTCATATTTTGGATGTGGAACCGAGAGCGCTGGGAGTGTTTCAAGATTGTGCAAAGCTCGAGCGAACGTGAGGCGAAGAGGCAGTCAGCTGAGTACATGCACATCCAGAACAGAACTTCAGAGATAAAACTCCTGGGACCTGAGTCTGGGAGACCTTGCAGTGCCAATAATAATCACTCTGCTGTTGACTTCAAAGGGAATGGAGAGCACCACTTCACACCTAGGGCAAACATTTCAAGTCTGGATGGTCTGGGATACATAAATGATGAGTCAGAGATTTGACTGTGCTGAGGTGTAGAATACAGTCCAAGGCTGACACCAGTGCACTAATTACATACCTTCCTGTAGGTGTACTTGCACTGACTCTTAAAAACTGTTTTCACATTATACATTCTTATCATTTCCATACTCTCACAGAGCAGCTGATACAGACATTAAAGTGCAGGAATTTCCACTCCGGGACACCTGTTTTTGTTTTTATACATATAAATATATTTTGTATGACTAATTTTATGTAATATATTGTGTACAGACAACACCTTTTGTGACCACTATTTATTTGTTGTGAATAAGTTCTTATTTCATCTTGAACACTCAGTAATGAGTAGCATTTTCATGTCACATTCGTCATCTGTTATTAACATTCACTGTTCATTAGTCAGGACAAGCTGCTTCCCTGTGCCTGGGTTAATGATTCACTGAATGCCTGCACTGCTCTTTTATTTCCTGCCCGTGTTAACAGACCGGACCACAGACATACCTCTGCATTTAAAACCTCTTATATAATAGGTGACCATCACATACGTACCTCTATCTTACAAAACAAAAATAACATTTTACTCCGTTAAATTCACCTTTTCTTTTCGGATGAACCAGCAGGCCATTTCTTGTCGTTGGATACACCATTATATTCACAAGAACACACTGAATGAAAACTTAGTTTGGAGTAGTCGTACACAAGCTGTAAGTAGTTATAAGCTTCTTTTACGCAGCCAAGAATTGTATTAGCGGGACGTGTTTGTTGTCTCCTCCTGAGTTGTAGGACGCCGTAACGCTGACACACTTTGTTGTGTTAAAAAAAAAAAGTTACCATTGCTGGAATGTAGCCAGTATTTTTTCACGCTGTCATTAACACAGACTCTCAGAGCCGCCTTAAAGTTCCCAACCACTGCTGTAGATGTGAAGTGGGTCTATGCTCAATTATTCAACAGCACAGTATAAGAAAGTTGTAGGTAAAAAATAAATGAACTTTTTTTCCAGTGCAGTTGTATTGATTGTTTTTTTTCAGTCATGTTTTAAGACACCATGCCAAATATAGTTTTTTTAGTGTCCATCTTCTAAAAAAAAAGGATTGTTTATGATTAGCTACACTCTGCCCTCCTGTATATCAGCACTGCTTTTCCTCCAAAGATTTAATGAGGTTTCTTCTTTTACTTTCAGCTGTCAGCAGAGCTATGATGCTCACAGGCTTGTTTTTTATCCCACACTCAGTTTCTTCAAACATTTCTGAATAAATCAATATGACAGAAGCAGCCTTTGCCTGATGAGGAGCGCTTCACACCGAGGCGGAAGGATGAAAAATCTTTAAAGTCCTTTAAAAAGAACTGCAGCAAAAGTGGGCAACAGAGAAAATGCACTTTTAGGTCCAGTGGTGGTCCGAAACGAGTTACTCTGCTCAACTTCTAATGTTGACCTTTAACCTTTAATGAGGTACAAATATTTCCATTCTGCACAATGAGTACATATGCCATTCTGTGAATAGGAATGTTTATTGAAATGTTGCAGTCTTTAAACATTGAAATCAGTCACTTATCAGTTGGGGGGG
>JAVQJX010135921.1:0-12890 GCA_036025115.1 Ambassis agassizii
AGAGAAATCACATGTATAATATTATATAATGTTAATGTTTCTTAAAAACCTAAAAATGGTTTAGCTGAACATGCAGACTAATCAAAACACTTTGGGGTATATGTTATATGTGCTATATGGATGTGTGTGGTGAACTTAAGAGGGATGAAAAGAATGGACGGACACAGTAGTCAAAAAAACAACAACATGTATTGACTCATTCTAAAATAAGGTGCATCTGACTTGTGTGTTCCGTTTTCTATGAGGATGTACAATGATGATGAAATGGAGGATGGCACACACTTCAGAACTTTTTTATTGTTGATTATTTTTCAATTTTATGTTACTATTGACATGAGCCCTGAACATGAATTATCAATGTAATTTTGAAATAAAATTGTTGTAATTGTTGGCTTTTCTGGCTTTAAGTTATTCAATGGCACACCAACTGATAGATGCTGACACCAGTGATCAGCTGTTGGGGAAAATGACGGCCATTCTTTTCAGACGGCGGGCTTGGCGGCGCTGCAGCTGGTTCTGAGAATCTGTGTCCTCTGAAGTACCTGCAGAATCATAAATTGGTGCACCCAAGTGGATGGCATGCTTGGCTGTACCTGAGTGACCGTGCGTGCTATGGTCGCTGCGCCCATCCAGTCCACCCTCGATGTTTTCCTTGTTTTCTGTGTGCTTGTGGATTGAGCGGGATTTGGAAGGCAACAGGGGCATGTCATGACTGAAGGAGTGTAGAGGTCCACAGTGACCAGAAGAGGCCGTCTTACAAAGCTCCTCTGCTACCTCTGCAAAGGGAAAAGAAGAATATGCTCAGGACCTGCAGCCACCACTGAAAAAAAAGTTTGTGCAGGCTGAACTGTTCTCTGCTCTGATTTAAAACTTCTCAATTTTCCCTCCTTTAAAAAAGTAAATAAGAATCAGCTGCATGTTAGAGTTACCTTCAGAAATGCTGGAGTCATGGAACATTGTTTCAAAGGCTTGGTGGATTTCTGCAAATGAAGGTCGATCTAATGGGCTCCACTGCCAGCCTAGTAGGAAGACATAATATCGTCATAAAATAAATGGTAATAAAAAAAACACCTTTGTGAAAGAGGCTCTCAAGCATGAGCATATTCAGGATGATATCATCATTTATTGTGTGCAAGTACTCACATGCCCTCATAAGTTCATAAACTTTGGGTGGGCATCCCTCAGGTTGCTCCATGCGGTAACCCTTCTCTAGGAGATCATACACCTGAGACAAATCAATGCCCGGGTATGGAGACATCCCATATGTGGCAATTTCCCACAGCAACACCCCAAACGCTGCAAGAGAGAAGAATTTGGAGGATCAAAATCTGGACCTACTGCCTTAAATTTTGAAAAAGAAAAATAAGTCATGATTCACTGCTCACCCCAGACATCAGACTTGATGGAAAAGGTGTTGTATGCAAGACTCTCTGGTGCAGTCCATTTGATGGGGAACTTGGCTCCAGCATGGGCAGTATATGTGTCACCAGTCATCAGCCGACTCAAGCCGAAGTCGGCAACCTTCACCACATGATTTTCTCCAACCAGGCAGTTCCTTGCTGCAAGATCACTGAAAGGTGAAAATGAAAGAATAAGAAATGGAAGGGAAAGTGTGTATGCATCATACACAAACAGTGAACAATCCCCGCACCGGTGGATGAAGTTCTTTTTCTCCAGGTATTCCATAGCAGAGGAGATCTGTGTGGCCATGTAGAGCAGCACCACAGCATTGACCTCCTCCTTGTCACAATCTCTCAAGTAGTCCAGTAGGTTGCCGTGTGGCATGTACTCCGTCACAATGTAGAAAGGGGGCTCTAATGTGCACACACCTGTGTGCAAGGGCAGCAAGTACAAAACAGAATTACTGTGAATTGCAGTAGTAAATGATTCAATGAATTTCAAAGAGTAAATAAATAGTCAAGAAATGAAGCACAATTAGTTCATAATACTGACCCAGTAGCTGAACGAGATTAGGGTGTTTAACTTCTTTCATCACTGCTGCCTCTTTCAGGAACTCTTCCACTTCCATAGTGTCCTCCTGTCATTTACACAAACAAAAAGAAAAAAAAAGGAATCAGTATAGATGCAAAGAATGCAGCTTACAGTATCATAAGGAAACATCAGATGTAATACCAAAGTCCACCTGTAGGAGGCAATCTATGACCATTTAACTCATTTCCAACTACAAAGCTGCTCGGATACAATTCAACTTTCTACAGTAACTAAATCCTAGAAAAATATGATTGTCAACACAGAAGATGTTTATCTAACCTTGAGCGTTTTGACAGCCACTGTGAGGTTGTACTTTTTCCACACTCCCACATACACCTCTCCATACTGGCCTCCTCCCAGCTTGTGCTTCATGGTGATGTCGGTGCGCTCCATCTCCCACTTATCATGGATTGGTGACACGCCGTATACTGTGGGCTTGTTACATTTGGGTGCAGGGTAGTGCAGTGTGGTGACCAGACCATCGGCTACAGTGGAGTGGTGGTGGACCAGCTCGGCTAGGGTGGCAAAACGGCTTTCAGATGTCACATATACCTAAAAACAAGAACATGGTGGTGAAGAAGGCAGAAGAATTTATAAAAGAGTGATAGTCTTTTTCAAAAGTACTCATGCTTACCTTTCCATCAGTGGCTGTGTTGATTCGGTAGTGGTACACTCTACCCTCGTAGCGCAGAGATATTGACAACTGTCCAGGGCTGCTTTCACTTTCCCTGACCAGAAAACTGCCATTGATAAGGGATGAGAGCAAGTACTCTGCAGCACTGCGGGAAACAGGCCCATGGTACCAGCTATGCTTCTCCAGACTGTTGACTGGTGTGATGTAGTTGGAGGGCACCCAACCCTGGCCATTCTTAGACCGCACCTCACTCCACTCACCATTCTGGTTGTAGCCCAGCACACGTAGCTTCTCACCTAGACAAGAGAGAGAGAGGTGGGTTGTAAGACTACAGTACACTGAATGATGGTAGAATGGAGCACGTACTTGGGACATACTCTCAACATCAAATACATCCAATTTGATAAATGTATTTCAATCTATACAATTTGATTTCCTACGAAATGGTGTCATCTAGCCTCTTTGTGAAACATCAAAATCTATGGAACAATGAGAGGGCTGGGTGAGCAGCATATCTGTCATACGGGCAAGGCAATACCAAGCATGTAGCGACTTGGTCTGTTGTCTCTGTCTGCGTGCCTCTGACGTCAGTGAAGGAGGCATGAGGGAGCAGACTGTAAGAGGGAGGGAGTACAACAAAACAGTGAATGAAGCACTGCCTGCCAACAGGATGGAGGAAAAGAAATGGTTAGAAGACAGAGAGTAGTGAAAAGCGGGGGGGGGGGGAGTCATAGTCAGGCTGGGAGGAAACGCAGCAAGGAGGGAGTGGGAATATCAGCCTCACCATCTTTACACTGGGTTTTCTTCCTGTCCACGCTAGCTTCTATCTCATCTTCCACTTAAAGCTTCACTTACTAAATAACCATTAAAATACACCTATCAGCAGCTCTAATGTCAACACACATGGAGGAAGGAGAATGCACAATGTAATTTAATCCAGGAGGCTCAGTTAGAGAAAAAGATCAAAAAGCTTATCACATCCTAAAACATTGAATAATCATCACAAATTTGGTTTTAAAACATTGTAGAGTCTGGTGCAACTTTTTCCTAAAAGGTGACATCCTGTTTTGTTTTTGCTAAAGTTGATTTTCTGCAACCTTAGGCTATCGTACAAAGCGCATTGCATGACACAGTGAGTAATGCTGTTGCAACAGTAAAGTCAGTGTGATAGATTTAATGCTTAACTAAGAAAACTATACGGTTACTAACCAGAGTTGCACATCTTGCTCCTAAATCTAAACATTAGCAATCCAGAGAGTACATTAAACAGAGATGGTTATCCACATCCAGCCCACCAATCCACAGGTCTCCTCTATGTCTGCCTTCTGTGCCCCTAAATTTTGTGGGAGTGGAAACACTGACTGCCTGGCTGCCTCACAGTAGGAGCCACATGTGCTTGAAGCAGCAGGGCTCTGGTCTGGTCTGGACAAGCCTAGTTTGGGCTGGCATGGAAAAGATACAATGATGATTAACCTCAGACACGAACTGGCTAAGTCGCTATCCTTTGTGGCGATCAGCCTCTGCACGCTGTACTTATCCACCTGTTACTATTACAGTTGAACCCATTTCATTTTAACGCAGTGTCAGAGGCATGCCTGGGTGTTTCCATGTGACAGGGCGAAGAGGCGGACAGAAAGGAAAAGTGCAGCGGAGCCTGGGAGCACACATGTGCTCGCATGTGGGCAGGAATCTCAGATTCACTCCATGAGTCAGGGTCTAAACATCATTTCCATCCCAGGCAGCTGCCATGGAAGTCTTAAAAGAATGGACAATTAACAGACTGCCACATAAATCACTTGAAAATCGGTTGGTGACACAAACCTGGCCGTCTGATTAATATCATAAGATATTTTAAACTCATTACTCAGGGGAAAGCAGTTGAATGGATAACGGCTGCAGGTTCAGAAATGGAGAGATTTGGACTAAGGAGAGTCTGAGGAGACGTGCATGGAATAAGGTCATTAATACATGGTAGGATATAAATTACTGGTATCAAAGAGCATTACCTTGTTGCTTAATTTGTGTTGAATAACAAATCCAAAGCACCATGACGTATGAAAGAATGATGTGGGTGGTTGATGTCATGAGGTAAGCTCTGACACACTACATTCCACTGGAATAACCACGTAGCCTGTAGAAAAACATTCAAGGTGCTCCTGACCTGCCAATCACTGACACCGCCCTGAGGATTTTACTGATGACTCGTCATGGAGGGAAATCAATCTACTCTGTTGCAACAAATGCTGTTATATTGTATACAGGTGTGGTTAAATATCAAGTCGCCAAGCAACATCCTTCAGGGAGGGTGCATTGACAAAACACACAACAGGACAGGTTTTTCGAATCTAGTTTCGGCACATAACAGTTTTGGCTGTGAAGCAGCTAATGGGAAAATAAACACTAATCAAAAAGGTGTATGTGGTACAGATTTTAAATCAAACAGTCCTCCACCACCGTTTACCTTTGGTGATGCTGAGCGTGTTGTCTCCACTGGCGACGAAGTCATAAAGTGCAACAAAGAGGTTAGGGTCGCTTTCAGCCGCCCCTAGTAGGTTTTCCTTGGAGCTCCAGCGCACTGCCTCTGTCAGAGCTTCTGGGGAAAAAGCAGAAGTAAGTGTCAGATAGATACAAAGTGGGACAAGTCAGCAAATTATCAGTGATGAGGCAGCATCATGTGCATAGGTTTATGGTAAACAAAAGAATAACTGTCACACTGTAAGTGCAGTGCAACTGGAAAATCTGTCAGGTGGTTTAAGTAACTGATGACCTCCAAATGCTATCCACACCGCAGATTGTGTACCTCTTTGTACATGTTGTGCCCCACGCCTGAAACCTGTGTGGCGATGATGGCCGCTCAGAGCCACCCATTCATCTTCAAAACTGCTGTTCGCCTGTAGGCACCTCAAAAGCATCACTTTACCTAAAGTACTCTCTGAAGAGCACTGCTATCACACACACAGCAGTCACTTTCACCTGAGCCAGGTAAGATCTGAGGTGGAAGTGTTTTTGTATATGTATATATGTGGAGACTAAGGAGGAGGAGCCGGAAAACCACTGGGATGGGACTTGGTCTACACATGACGGTACATGACACACACCCACAGAGACAGAGTGATGAATTAGTGAGGGAGCAGCTAACACGTACTAAATGTAACAGCTGCCATCAAACTTGCTACATGTCTGAACAGCTGCTGTACGAGTGGGAGAAGGCTGCAATGGAAAAAAAGAACAAACACTGCAGTGTAGCAACTGCATGTAAACAGAAAAGCTGTTATATAGTATGAAAACTGCATCTCATGATCCTTTATTTTTAATACAATAAAATGGGCTAGGCATGAGGTCTCATCTATATGTATGCCTAAAGGAAGTGCTAGATGTTATAATTCCATTATTAAGGAAAACAGCATTACTGCCATCTACAACTGCTTTGACTACAAACAAGCAAACACAGGAAAGGAAACTAGTTGATTCATTCAGCAGTAACTTCCTCAAGGATCAGTTGCACTGTATTCAGTTTAACTGTCTGACTTTACAATCTCATCTCGTCGTTCCAACTTGAACCATTATGGAATGATTCTGTGGTCACAATTACAGCTGGTAGTGAAACATTTACTGCAGGGCTCTTGACATTTTATCATTGCCAACAAGATGAGGTTCTGGTAAAGTGTCAACAGATACTCTCTGCATGCTTAGCAGTGGTTCTCGGTAAATAATGCTTCCCTCATAGTATAGAAGCCTTTGCTAAAGTGGAAATAACCTATAGTATTCTAGACAAAAACTAGATTACACAAAAAGTACAGAGGATTGTCAGTAACATGAACGATTCCCTTATTTCTCAACTATAAAGCTTAACGAAGAGGAAATTTTCATTACAAGGAAACAAAAAGCAAAATTTCACTGTAAACATTGTTTGATTATCAACAGGTCATGATGAATCTTTTTTTTTTTTTTAAATCAAAGTTGTTGAGACCCTGAAGTGGCTTTATGTGGTAAATCAGTGTTTTTCCCCTCTGAATTGAGTGTAATTGCTATAACCCCACAAAGCTGGCAGACATTCAGCAAGGAAGCATTTCCATTGTTAGTCCACACCATGTGGCAGGCACATGCCATACATTAGCATGACAGCAGAGACTTTCTCCCGCATGTGATCCATACAAAGTATTAACTTTAACAAGAACTAGTTAATCAAAACATCTACACACAATATTTGCCCACCTTTGTTCTGGACCAGCATGCACTGCAACGCGGCTGTGGCTGTAACCTGGCTCAGCCACAATTCCCAATACATCTTCTGCTCTGGTCTGGTACCAGTCTCAGTACCCACATTCACCGTCTTGAATTGTTATAAAGACCAACTCTGCCTACATGAATTATAATCTTCAGAGGAAAATGACAAGAGACCACTTCTCTAGACCATCTTCTTCACAGTGGAGAGACAAAGGACCTCTTCAGATAAATTATTTACCCACTCGGATCTTGAATCAAACTTCTATATTGACTACCAGGATCCTGTTGAAAGCTCCTTTCTAGCTTTGATGTGGCTTGGAGGAGCCAAGGTCCATGTGGTGAGTCCAGATACCCATGACTGCTGTTCCCTGAGGTTTCTATGCTCTGTGATATGATGGCAGATGCAAAAAAAAAAAGGATGGTTGAGGAGAAGCGACGCCTATGTACAGAGGTTAGGGGGTAGAGCGGAGTTTATGGTATGGAGGAAAGTTGAGCATGAACGTGGCGTGTGCAAGTTTGAGTGGGAGTGTGTGGAGTCCTGTGGCCAACAGCAGATGGCTGTGCTTGTTCCTCCTAAAGAGGGTGAGGGGGTGGGGGGGTCCTATTGAAATACACTTTTCTTCTCTGTGTGTGTACATGTGCATGACTGCAACTGCTGAGCCAACTGTGAAAGCTGCTCCTCTTACATAGCTGCATATCACATCCCTCTTCTCAGGAATGTTTTGAATGAAATAGCTGCATTATGCCATTTGTCAAAGGTCTTGATACAAGGAATTTTAATTTCAGTCATCACGGATAAAACGACAGACAAAATGAAACTAATAAATTGGGTAATCCAAGACTCAAATAAAATAACATAATGCAAAATAAAATAATTGCTTTCATAACACGATCCAGTTTCACTCAGTTGATCATATTTCTTAAATCATTCTTAAATCATGCCAGAAGCAAGTGGCAGTCTTTAACGGCCAAGCATAAACCTTATGTGGTGAAATGTTTGACTGAGGGAGCAGTTGGCCTACACGAGGTATGTCGTGTGCCTGTCTGGGTGCCTAAGGCCCAGTGTGTATGCATGTCTGTGCTGTGAAGTTTAGCACATGTGTGTTCTGAAGAAACTATGGCTTTGTGTTGAGCAGAGCAGAGAGGTTTGAGGGGCACGCCAAACTTGTACCCCACAAGACAGCTGCGACAGAGGTGACCCTGGTCATAAAGCACACATAACATGTAGACACACATCTCAGACTCACACATCAGTGGGGACACTATTTCTCTAGTTGTCTCAGCAGCTGTCTGAGAGTTTCTGCCTCTATTGTCTATAAAGAGGTCACATCATCAAACAATTACCTTGTGCTAAAGTATTAAACTACAACACACTAATAAACATACATAAAAGAAATACTGATATAATTCTACCACAGTGAGGTGAGGGTGTATTTTTAGCTGCTGAAGAAGAAAACATAGCAGCATGACATCCAAAAATACCCATGCAAAGCAGCACATAGTGATGGTGCTGTGGTGATAAATGCCTGGCTGCCTACAGGAAGCCCTGACAAAAAACCTAAGACAATGCTGTGGATGAGACGTACACAAGACATTACATAAGCCCACAGTATATAGCAGGCCTGATCAGATCCTGTGACTTACTCAGAGACAGAGTCAGACTGGAGACTGGAAATACTACTGAGCCAACATCATGAGCGCACTGCCCAAAAGCAGCACCTTAAGGCATACAATTACAACATTACAGTAAAGAAAAACAATATATCATTTACAACAGTCAAAGCAATTTGTAATGAAACCCATCTACAATTTGAGACGCTGTAAACAGAGAATCTGCGGACGCAGAGGAGAATCAGTTGTTGTTCATGAGGACTAGACAAAGGACAATAGCCTTATTAATGCTACATCACAAGCGCGTGTGTGGTTCAGGAAGACATTCCCTTGTTTCAGGGACTTCAAATTTATGGAGTGAAAACACTGAGCTTCTACTTGTCGTCTACTCATTCAGTAATAGAATAACTATATACAGTATACATTGAATGACCACAAATGACTGTACACAGTCTACATTTGTTGACCATGAACATGTATGCACTTATCTTGTTTACTCATGTCCACGCCTACAGATTGACATCTGTCTCAGTGGTGTTGCAACCACCTGTGAGTAAAACTCCCACATGAACATACAGGCCACTGTCGGAAAAGCCTTTGAATGATCTCTGTCCAAGCTTTCATGTCTGTGTACATTTACCAATCGGGGAGTGGATGTACATCAGTCTGGGTCTAAAGGGCAGTGGATCATCCGGGAATGGAAAAGAATGGAACCCACAGCTCACCCTGCCCTGCCCCTCTCAGGCCTTGTTACGGGTTAATAATGGGCTCTAAGTGCTTCCCTTTAGGTGTGCTGGCAACACAAGATAAGTGCTACTTTATGTGACAACAGAGGGGAAGAGCAGCACATGATGACTGGAAACAAACCTATGCAGTACACATGATCTGCTTCATACACTGGACAAATGATATGAGCTGACAGGCCATCACAAATGATGGTGGATATTTTAATAAAATACAACATGCAACTGAAGCCTAAAAACTACAGATGGATTGTTAGCAGTATTTCAATTTCTTTATGTATAAGCAATGGGAAGTTTACACAATGGTATACTGGAGCCCTGTCTCCCTGTTTGTGACAAATACATCATGCATTTATATGGATGATGTACATTATCTGGCTGGCCAAGGTGTTGGCAACTCTCCACAGGTAAAATGGTGGAGAAGCTACCACAATCCCTGTTATGGCTGTTTTGTTTTGGTTCTTTGCTGCAAGGGTTTATAGAAGAACCTGCAGACTAATCTTGATGTCTGAACGGCTAATCTCTGTGTGGTGTGGCTAAACTCTCTTAGGGCGTGGGTTTAAGCTGCTTTACACAGACTGAGATTAAAGCCAAAACGGAAGATATTAGTACTATTGTGTGCTCAATGAGATAGAAGATGAGCCTCTGACCACAAAAACATTGTAGCCTGGTATGTCAGCCTGTTACTTTACCTATATTTTACTTACAAAACAGGACATCTAGGTAAACACACTAGCTTTTACATCACATGTTCGTAAAAGCAGTCTTTTAAGGGGTTCACACATTTGAAAAACATCTGCATATGACTACATTTCAATGTAAAACAGTATTATTTTACATTCTCTCAAATTATAGGCTTCACTGTGAACAGATATTCTACCATTAATAGATAAGAAAGAACACAACGGAAAGAATTTTAGTGGAAAAATCATTTAAAATGAAGGAACTGTACAGTTTATCTCTCAGCAAAAACATAGAAATATGAAAATATTAACTTTGGGCTGTCTTTTCTCTGAATAATCACATGCATCACGCAGGATATTTGAGGACAGCAGTGCCCCAGGGTGCCCAGATTAAAGGTTTCTGACTGACTGGTCAGCTGGACAGCGATTACACTGAAGGAGTAGGGCACGCTGGATAATCCTCAGTAAGAGCCGCTCAACATTACAACTTCACTGACAAGGACACAGAGACAGCAAGAGTATATGTGAATGTATATAGATGTGTAAATGCTCACAGTTAAGTGTATGCATGCACGCCAAGTCACCAGCCTGCAACCTAGAAGATAAGCTGCAGTGATAATTCCAGCAACACAGGACTCATCCTAGAAGCGAATCAGTGCTTAACAGGCTTGGCACAGAGTCTGCCCTCCTTTCATAGACCCATATCTAATTTTTCCCCCCCTGCCTCATCATTGGAGCTTAAGTGAAAACTGTGATTTCTCTGGGAGCCACAACAACAATTTGGTTAAACCTTCCTGCGAAGTTTTAAGTTTAAGTTTTAAGCATTTGGTGTTTTTAAGCTGACAGATGCAAGGGGCGGCTTTACCATCTGCATAGCCAATCACTCACTGTTTTGATTAATCTTCACCAGTTAATGATAAAAGCTACACAGAGTCTCGGCCAAGGAATATAAACAAGTACTGTGGTTTTGGGAACCAGAGAATGTTGACTGGTAGCAGATGCAAAGGATTAAGGCTGCAACTGGGATAGGAGGTAGATACACAACACGTAAACTTAGGAAACAACTCTTCAAACTTTTTAAGATCTCCAAAAGACTCACAAAATATGATCATTTATTAAACACAGTTTCTAAATTGTCTTTTTTGTTTTAGTTTATGACATATTTTCCATACAGCATTAGGGATTAAAGGGCATTTTACTCTTTTAAGACAGATTTGGAATTGAGGCCCATCACACCAGCCACGGTTCAGCAGAGTTTAGAATGAGACTGGCAGAGCTGGTCATCTGTAAGGACTAATAGCAGAGGCTCAGTCTGAGAGGATATAGTCAGTTCTAGTACATGGCAGGCGTGGGATGAGGAGAGACATAAATTATTTAAGACACAACCATTACAGAGTTCACAATGGTGCATGCAATTTTTAGACTACAACCATGTTTAATTGTGTTAAGATGATTTGCGTAGAAACACAAACACATCCATCATCCGTCACACTTTCTAAGATGATCACCCAGTCTCATCAGTTTTGCTCTAATTTCTAACAAGTCTCACCCTAAAGAGGTGTGGCCATGGCTCCTCCTAGTGGCTGAAGGAAGGGCTAAAAAGTTCTTTTAACCAATGTATCAAATTCACACCAAGATATCATTTAAAGCCAATTAAAACCTTACCAATAGCCTCTGAATTAAGTCCCCCCCCCCCCTCTCCAAACTCATGGTTGCTGGGGTTTTAGTAGATGGAGTCCACAGAAAAGTGGATTTGTCTCTAATCTAATTTCACCCGTGATGCAAATCAGCTTAGGTCCTTGGATCCTGGATCCAGGAATCTCTTTACTCCTCTGGGCAGCTTTAACAGTTCTGCAATTTAGGTACAGCTGGCTCCACATGCATCAGTATACTGCCAAAAAATATTCCAATCAGCTCATCTGCACAAACCTCTGAAAATAGATAGTCGGTTTGTTGATTTTATAAAAACAACCTTCAGAAAGTGTCAATTTTTTTGACGTCAGTACACCAATCAAACCAACATGCTGATCATTTTTACAGGCAAGCTATTAGCTTCATTCAGAACAGGTGATGTAAATGGGAGTGATAACAGCAGGTTCACTGCTTTTCTATGTCCCCACTGCAGTGAGTGTATGGGATGAACCCACTGCAGAGATGGAGATAACTGAACTCCTGACAAGTTTAAAGGAGTGGAACCATCAATATGTTGCAGCCACTGATTCCCCAATACAGCTATTGAACAAATACTGAGAGAGGTGACTGTCTGGTCAGCTTCTTTGGAATCAGCACACAGGCAGGCCAGCCGGTCTGGTGGCATAAAGCACACAGTGATGCTACACTGAAGGTGAGCTGTGGAGAAGTGATGCCAACCTTAGCAGAGGACAAAGGCTTCTAACGCTGTATAGAATTTGTAAGAACTGTAAGAACCTGATCTAAGAGGGGCTCCAATGGGCTGGGCAAAGACCCCAATAGCCCTCCAGCTACATGTGTTGTCCTAAATTGACTGTGTGGATTCAGGCATACTGATAGTAACTCTAGCAGAAGAAAGTGCATATGATACCCACCGAAAGACAGGCACCAACACAGACCCACATGCATTCCTCTTGGACTGGCACCTTCCAATTACATCCCAAAAAGGCATCATTAAACAGGTATGCAAGTCTGCGATAAAACGGGTTATAAAACTAGATTAATAGAACAACTTCAACATGTTGATCTCCAAAGCTCTGAGGAGCTAAATTATAAACGCATTAAATTACAAACTGAGTCAAAGACTGAAAGAGCAACTTCTCTGCAAGAGACCCAGTCAAACTGAAATCCCTGCCAAATCAACTCAACTGTATGAAACAGTTCAATTTGAGCTGATGCTGATACAGATTGAAGCCCGTCATAACGTGAAAGAAACCTATGATTTCTTGATATACTTCACAGAGGATGTCACAGAAAATCTAATTTATAACATAAATATTTTCCGTATTAGCACGAATGAACACTGACTTC
>JAVQJX010135967.1:0-13796 GCA_036025115.1 Ambassis agassizii
GGTTTGTTGCTTTCTTCATCTGTGCTTTTACTATTTTAACTGAACAGATTGGGATTTGTTTATTAGCGTGTTCATTTTATCAAGTGAAAGAGAAAACCCCCAAATAGGCAGAAGCAGAAATACTTCCAATTAAATGTTGGCAGCATGCATTTATGAAGTATATCAGGATTTGTTACTATAGTACATGTAGTTACATTTTGGTTTATGGAAGATAATCTGACTGATTCTGATTAATCTGAACCACAATCTGTTATGGTTAAGATAAGTGAGTTTCCAACAAACCACAGATGAGACAACAATGTGAGGTTATGTCGATAAACATGTTGCATGTACTGTGGTAACCAAAGGAAAATCAGGGTTGGCATAAGGTTAACAGGAACATTTTTTTCATTTGTGTTCTGCCTGTAACACCGGACCTACAGGCTCAAGAGGTAACATAATAAATCAATAGCTCAATATCTCCTGACTCAAGCATCGGTCTATACTTGTCTCATCAATTTTTGTTTCCTTTTTTTTTTTTTTTTGCTCTTCATCGCATAGCTATTTCTGCAGTGTCAATGCACCTCTTAAATATCTAGATATAGAGTATAATGTTGTGGAGATTCTTCTCTTGATACTCCATGCACTCCAAGCACACAACCTTTTCTGTGGAGGAAGCTCTTCCAATCTTCATTTTTATTGTGTAGGCGTACCAGCAGTGTGAATTTGATGGATCTTTACTGCAAACCTTCTGGTTTGTCATATATAGAGCCAGCTATAGATAAATGCAGCAAAAAGCAGCATATAATAAAATTGATGTAAAACATGCATGATTTGTTTAAACAGAAATGTGCCGTACAGAGGCAGTTTGTTTGGAATAGACCCACCCACATCTTGATAGTGCTGACTGAGCGCTCCCCCAGGGTTCCATTGTGCCAACCATAGCTGTTTTTAACTCCAGTTGGCAGCACCACACTGAGCTATTTATCTACATCTTTATCTACATACTCATCCTCAGCACGCACACACACACAAGATAACATGCTTACTGCGTTCTATTTGTTGGGGTGACCTCATCCCTGATGCTTGACAGGAAGTTACTCACCAAAACAAAGCGATGCCTCCGCCCACCATGCAGAGCCGAGTGGAGAGCTGACTGAGCGGTTTCGTGGGCTCGACCACAATCCATCACAGCAAAAATCAAACCAGCTCAGACCTGACTCTTATTGAATTCAATTGGATGCAAATGCAAGTAACTCATCTTATTTGCACACTGATGCTACAACATTACATCTATTGACCACCATTACATTTCTTTATGGACTTTTTGAATGTGTGATTGGAGCGAATTTAAAAGTTTAAGATGGTTTTCAGCTGTATTATTTTAAATTATTCATTACTGTGTTCATCAGGGAATTGCTTTCTCTCCATTACATTATTGGTTTATGCAAAGCAGGGAACAACTGGCTGCTGGGATATGTGGATGTGTATGTGGGCAGGTAGGAGTGCATGCTGCTGCTAAGTGGTGTATGCTTTATTTGAGTCCATCTGATCACTCTGTGTGTGTGTGTGTGTGTGTGTGTGTGTGTGTGTGTGTGTGTGTACTCACCTAGAATCTTGACATTAGTCTTGAAGGGCCTCATAAGAGTCATGGATCCAGTCTGATTTTTATTTTATTTTTTACCATAGAACACAAGGTTGCAATTATTGCATCATATAATAACACTGGGTGTCTTTAAGGCGATTTAAACAATTTGATTCACATACTTTGGATTTTTGTGAGAGAAAATCTATCTAAGACACAGACTTTTCATAAAATAGAAGAAGAAGAACTTTTAAATTTTAAAGTACTGACATTACTTTCTGGGTCATTGGCAGGAAGACGGAGGAGAGACTGGGCTGTGAAAGTGAGAAAGCAACTTGTTGATGAAAATGGTGTTTTTTGATACCAATATATTCAGTGCATCAGTGATTTTGAAGGTTGGCTTTGAATGTCTAAGGTGCCTAGAAAAAAACATCTCAACCACACTCATGCCCTTATTGTTCTGGAAGATAATCTTTGGTACAATTTTTTAAAAGTCCTGGCCCAAAAGGACCAGCTGTTTCTTGGCCAATCAGCTAAAGTTCTTATAGGTCAACTTAATGCTTGATCTCACAGAATATGGACAAAGCCAATGAAACTGGCAGAAGCTGCTCTTAGCCTGTGGAGGCAGTGCTGCCACAGATTTGCATCTATATTGTATGTATAGTAGCATACAATCTGTTTAGAGAAGCAAGCATGCAGTGTAAACACATGCATAGTAAGATAATGGTGGGCCATGAAAGCACTGTAGACTGATGTGGTGAAAGAAGACGAGGCAACATCAGCTCTAGTCAAATATGAATTGTAGCTCTCTTAAAGTCTCTTGCAGATGAGAAAAAACTCTGTGTTAAACAAATAGGCTGATCTGAAGAGAGCATCAGGGGGATTTGGTGAATATTGGTGGGTGGGTTGTGTGACTTTAGCGCACATTGTTATCCCTCCAGAATGCATACCTCCCCCTTCATCACTCTGCTTTATCAATGTGATGATCAGGAGAGCAGGCGGAAAACGAGAGGCGGTGGGGGAAGAGGCAGGGTGGGAGGAAGATGAAGGTTCTCAGAAGTCAGATAAGAGAGCCCAGACGATCCCTCCGCTCATCCCACTTGTTTTTAATATCAGGGGGGAATATATCATATGCCACGTTGTCTTGGCTACAACAGAGATGGTCTTTGAGTTAGCAGCATCTATTAGGAGGCAACTGTGTTCATTTGTGAACTGGGAGGAGCTGATATGAAAGAGGGAGAGAAGAAAACAAGGGAGCAGAGGAGGAGTGAGTGTAGTCTGACGCCATTGTTTCAACATTGATTATTCTGTATTTTCTATGGGCGTTCATGTACAGACTACACACTCATATGTTGCATCAGTAAGCAGCTGGATAGTGAGGGAGAAGTAGAAAGAGAATTGTATGGATGTTATGAAACAAAACCCAGAGAATGTGCTTTGATATTCATGTCTCTATGGGTCTGATGGTGATATAACACATGTTCTAAATTTTTCATACCAGATGAAACGCAGTATGTAGGCTACATACCACAGTACTGAATGAACTAGCACTACTTTGAAAACAGTTCTATACTTGAAAATGAGACAGAGTATCAGTTTTTGTCCACTGGGGGGAAAAAAATTTGTGCCCTGTTCTCTCTTACACCTCAGTGTTATATAACCATAACATCTGTTCTTTGTTTGACTCTTTTCTTTCCTTCCTGCAGGATGCATTAGACTCAGACATTTAAAGGGAGTTGAAGTCATTGATCTTCAGCTGTAACTGGCAGCAAAAAAAAAATCCAGCAGTGTTGCATGAGTTCAAACAGTGGAAAGAGAAAACAGTGATACAAGCAAGAATATAATAAATCTGTACTGTGAACAGATGATTTTTATTTCATATGGGATTAGTCTGCTCATAGGATCATAATGAATCATCAAATGAGTGAGGGCTTGTTTCAAAAAATGTTTGTTCTTTCAAGTTCATTTTGTGATGCTGTCATATTGTGTGTAGTTTTCATTTATGGAAAAAAATGTCAATTTCTAGTAATCAAGCCGTGGTTGAGCAGGCCAGCAACCTGTTGCTACAGGTAATATTTTTCCTTTTTTTTTCTTTTTTCAATTTCAAATATATTATTGATCCCAGGGGAAACAAATAAATTAATTAATTAAAGTGTATAAAAGTAAATTATATATAATCAAATTAAATTAAATTACACTTCACTCCATAAAAATATTTGTCATGCACACACATCACACCCATGTACATGTATAGGAGGGAGGAGGAGTGGGGTTGTGGTTGTGATGGACTGGTGACCAATCCATTGTGTACCCCACCTCTAGATAACTGGGATAGGCTGGAGCCCCGCCTTGATCCTCCACCACAGGACAAAGCAGGTTCAGTAGATGGATGGATAAGCTGGTAAAAGGCATATGTGCTGTCCACAGACAGCGTAAACACATATGATAAGAACACGTTGTGCGATTAATTTACACAAAATGTGGTGAATTTTTCAATAGTGTGTGATTTTAGATGGAGAGTTCAGAGTCTGGTGTAGAAACCTTTGACTGTTTAACTGGCCTCCACAGAGCCTTCACCTGCCTGAACCCTGCCCAACACCTTTAGGATAAATTGGAGCATTACCTCCTTATCAGCCAACATCAGAGCCCAATCTCATTAATGCTCCTGCGGCTGAGCGGGAGCAAATCACGACAGCCAACTGCTTGTAGAAACCTCAGAGAAGGATGGAGGCTGTTACAGCAGAACAGAGTCATGGCCAAGGTTATGTGTCGACAGTAACATGTAGGTGTAATGTTTGGTTGTTTACATATACGTTTGGCCATGAAGTGTATTTTTGTCGCAGCAGTAAATCTCCCTGTGGTTTTGTCTTTGGTGACTGGGTCAGAATAAACTGTTGTTTTCAGGCAGCCACAACAAGTAATGCGGCATGCATACTACAAGACATCCATCTGCACATCACAGCACCTCTGGGCTTTTGTCATGACACAATCTTCTTTTGCTTGTAAATTCAGAAATTGGATTTACCTCCTTGTAAATGTGGAGCAGTTCGGGTGAAAAAGGTGTCAGCTGTGGCTTTTCTACGACAGCTGTACTCTCCAATGCACGGGGAAATGTTGATTTCGGCTTATTAAATATTGGATGGGGTTCTAACTGCACTGTTTAATTTTCTATGTACTGCAGTAGAAAATTATTTTTTCTAACCTTCCGAATTGACTTGTTATTGTTGCTTCTCTTCCTGCGTGTATTATTTTTTGCCTCATCTGTTATCTTAGTGTCTCTTTTCATTTAATTTTGTCTCCACTCTTTTTTTCCACTGTCCCAATTCTCTCCTTCAAGGATGCATTTGTAAATAAACATTTGCTTTTCTTCGACCTACATGTATGAACACAAAAGAGTTTTGTGAGTCCTTCACACTACCAAATTCTTTCTGCATTGTCCTTGGGATTCAAAGCTGGCAAAGTCACCCACTGCACCATCCTCACCGGAAACAACAATGCAAAACGGTCTCCTATCCTTAAATGTCCTTAAATCATTCAACTCAATGGCTCCTTTGTGTTACTGTATCACTTTGAGCCCAAGAGATGTGTTCCATTAGAGGTTGGCCATATGCTGCCTTCTGATGACAGTTTGTTTTTCTCTGAATTCACAGATGAAGATATACATCCCTGGAGACTGTGGGCTTGTTTGCTTGTGTGTGTTTGTGAGGGAACAGGGAGAGTATGAGGGACTGAGCGGAACTGTGTGTGTGGAGGGATTCACCACAGCTGCAGCGTTTACCCAGACCGACACAGGGGAGGGTCACCCAGAGCAGAACAGAGTGCATGCCAATGTGCCACAGATGTGGCCATCTGCACGGTAAACTGGGCTTTTCCCCAGGAACAAGCCACTGTGCACTCCAGGCCCATATGGGATGTGGCATATCTATGTCAAACATGCATGACCACATTTTGTGTCTTGGAGTAAATACGCAAGTAGGTCCCATGAGTGCAAGTCGTCAATCTAAAGGGATGATGATGATGATGATGATGATGATGATGATGATGATGATGATGATGATGATGATGATGATGATGATGACAAATCCCATAAAAAGATGCATATTAATTTGTCTCTCTGTCAGATTTACTTACCTGTCTGTGACACTCACCTTTAAAAACACGTCACACTAAACAGTTTAACTTGCTGCTTTACAGTTGTCCCCATCAGTGCAGACTTTGAAGAATGTGATATAATGTTGGAGTTGGCCACATGGGATGCTCCCATTTTATTATAATTAATTCATTGACTCTTCACTGTAGCATGTTTTTGTTTAACATAAAATCAGGAAGTTCATTAGAATTTCCCTCTGTATCAATAAAGTATCTATTGTGTTGAAAGGGCAGATACTGTCAGAGAGCTACATGACTGTAGATGGTTCCTCTGAGTACATCATTTTCTGTTGTCCAACAACTAGATCTTCATGCTGACCAACTCTGTCCATGATGATTGTCCAAGAGATTAGAAATTACTAATGCCTCTTGCTAATCTCAGTGGAGTAGACATTACGTCATACTGACTTTAACCTCCAAAATCTTATGCACTTATCCAACACATCCTCACAAAAACACAGGGTTACATTCATGCTAACAGAACACATGATCTTATTGCCCGATGCCGTTTAATCATGGGTCTGATACAGCTGAAAAGTCTGCAGTAGGAGGCATAGTTAGGGATGGTGCAGGTCACTCGCTGTTATTAAGTTTTGTTTTCACTCATGGTTACGCATCATAAACTTCTGGTTTACGTTAGGAGTTAAAAACAGGATGAAGCTTAGGTAAATATTATTATTATATTCATGACAGTAAATACATTTTAAAAGCAAATCTGCTTCCATCCACCATCACCATTTTTAGCTACAATGCCTCATGACCACACAGAGATGTAGAAAAACACACTGTTCTGTTTTCAATATCGAGCTCATATCACATTTTCCTGGTAGCAATGGCAGTGGGCTGCTTCACCACATATAAACCTGTTTTCTTTGAATAAGGATAACTCTATGTCCAGATGCCTTGTTTCAACCTTCTGAATAAACTCCCCGGACAACTGAGAATCTTCATCAACATGATAAGATATATAGAATCGTAGATATATTTGTCGATAGTTATTTATTCATAAAAAAGAACATTTACAGTAAAGGGAGGATTTTGGTCGCAAAAAGCCTGAAACTGAAAATTAGCCTCGTGCTGCAGCCTGCCTCACAGCCACATTAAAACACTCTCTCCCTTCATGATTACAACTGGTAAATGAGCATGAGGTTTAACATTATGCAGCTGTAATTCAGAGTGAGATGTGTAGACTGGGGGGCCTTGAGTGTGAGAAGGAGGAAATTGTGTTGTCTCTGGAGACTAAGCATCCTGCTAAATTTCCTGTGCAAGCAAGAAAGCCAGCGCTTCAAATAAAAAGGGCATGAAATGTAGGGAGCCAGAGAAAGAGTAAATTTGCTCTGACATTTTAGAGTTAATACAAGTGTGTGTCAGGACAGATCTGCCTCGGTGTGACTTTATAGGAGGTGACCTCCTTTATTATTCATGCACTAAACCTACTGTACACAAGTACAGTTTGCAGATTCAGCTGTAGCTGTGTACAGTACTGTTTGATTATATTTCTTTTTTTATGACATGAAAGGGGAATCGACCTTGCTCTTAGCTGCGAATGTGACTGTTACACATTAAACAATGAGAGTTCAGCAAAATAACTCCACATCCTCCTGCAGCCTCTAAACTTGTGCTGCTTCACAGAGGTACATTCTTGACTGTAAATACACTCACACAAAAAACACACACCCTTGAAAATGGGCACACATGACAACATAAGATGCTGCTGGAGAATGTGAACGCCATCAGCTTGTCACCCTGACAGCATGACTGTCTTTTTATCCCATCTGCTGGCTGTCATTCCTATAGAGCCTCTTCTAGTCCCTCGGCCCCCTAAAGCCATTATCTGCATGATCCAGGGCTGGATTGAATAAAGGCCACACGTGTTTAACCCATGAAAGTGTAAAATGGAGGAAGGGCCAATCAGTGTGGGTTTAAGGGATCCAGGTGTATTTGAGTTGGTTGCTCAGCTGAAGTGACAGCCCTGTGAAGCTTCATCTGCACTGTTCGCACTAGCTTCTTGCAGATATTATTGGCTGTTCTGGACCCTTTCAATGTACTCCCACTATCCCCAACCTGCTATGAGACACAGACCTTTTCAGCTGTGTTAGTTTCATGATCTGGTGACACTGGCCAACATTGTGTTAGCATAAACCTTGTTTGGTAGCTGGTGGATGTATTGTGTTTGTTTGTTTTTCCATGAGGACATGATGAAAAAAGCACAGGAAGCATCAGCAAGCTAAGGTCTATTACAGTGTAGCGTAGTCCTCTCTTTTTTTCAGGATTCCAGCAAGTGGCTGTTTGTATCATTGAACAGTGGTCAGCAGTAACATGAGGTGTACATAGCTGTAGATAATGGTCTTAACATGCAGTATCACCTGAATAGTCCTTTAACATGTCCATTGGAGGTGTTTATGTAGGCATATTCACCACTTCCTGACTCTCACTGCATATGGCCTCATACATAGCATCCTCACACACATACACAAAAAAAAAACTCCACTCACTCATACATGTCTTCCAAGCTAATTCATTTCGCACGCCTGCCATTGTTTCAAGCACAATTAGCTCTGCTTTCTTTGGCTAAACACATTTTCCTGACATTTTCAATTAGGAAAAACTGAAGCACAAAAATAACTAGTTAGAGGACAAAGATGAAGGGACATGACTCTATCACAGCAACCTAATTGGTGTAATTTAGTTGACTGTGTATCACGTAGCTTCAGGGTGATACAGGTATCAAACAGATTAACTGAATGATTACCCCATCAGGTTCCATTTATCTGTGCAGGCCACTTTTTTTCATTCTCTGACTTCTGACTATCTCCATCTTCACTTTGAGGGATGTCCTCAATCTGAAAACGTTCTAATTCATCTCAAGGTTTCGAAGTTATGCCTCTCAGCCGTCTGTGTACTCTCACATCGCACGTGTTTCATAGATGGCATAAATATTCACGTGAGACATATGTACAGATGAATATTCACAACTTGTCTGATTATACAATCCTCCCCCTCATCCTGTGAGCAGCAAAGTTCCCTTGCAATGAGTGACTGGCACTGTGCATTGTTGGGGCTTCACCTCTTCCTGCTCGTTACTTTAGGCCACCCTCTGAGGCCCGGAGTTCAAGACTGGGCCAATTTAGATTCAAGCAGAAGAGACATCTTCTGACCACAATTTCACCCAGCTTAGATGCACCGTGTGCCAAAGGAGTGTGTGGGAGGGATCGTGTATGTGTACTCTCTGGGTATTTCACAGGCATGTGGAGGAACAGAGGGAATGAAGTGCATGAAACTGTGGAAAGAGACACACAGCATGCCTGGAGTAAGACTACTGAGAAGAAAAATGAAAACATTTTTCGATGGGTGCTTAATGCAGAGAATGATTAAGTGAATGCAGAGAAAAGGTGAAAAAAAACTAGATCAGGCTGTGTTATAGTAGGATTACTAATGGACTTTCCATTGAGAGCCAGCCACTAATGAGGAAGTAGGCAGAGAGAGGGCAAGCAGCAGGTCGGTGGAGTAGGTCAGAGGGAGGGCAGGTTGTAGGTAAGAGAGCCAGGATCACCACACTGGATTTGATGATGTGGAGGCAATATAATTAACAATAACTGCTTATATCCGTGTGTGTGTGTGTGTGTGTGTGTGTGTGTGTGTGTGTGTGTGAAGACTGTCATTACTGAACTGGCTTTAAAGCAATGCTCTCAATCTTTAATGTAATTTCAAAGAGAAATATCCATAGAGAAAAGTGCAGAATTTTTCTTCCACCACGACAAAATATAGCACAGTTCAATGTCTTTTATTTGTATTGCAATACAATAAAAACCCAGAAACCTGACCACAGAGCAAGCAGTTAAGGCAACAGTGGAAAGAAAAAAAAAACTCCCTTTTAACAGAAACCTTGAGCAGGATCAGGCTCACAAAGAAGGACCTGCTCCTCCTGCTGCTGATGGGAGAAGAAGAACAAATATGATACATCACAGAGGACAAAACATATCATGTTACAGATTACTGTCATTAAAGAAGTTGTATTTTTATTTATGTTACAACTGATTTATTTGTTGGATAAGTGCACTAGTGTTTTAAAGATAAAGGTTAAATGGTGCGCTGAATAAGACACAAACAGACCAACACAGCTATGGAAATGAGACCTAAGTTCACAGAAACTGTATCCCTTGTGTCTTTCAGTTCTTGATTAGCTTGGTCAGTTTAACACTGTCTTGTGGTCTACAACACAGAAAGCTTAGCCCAGATTGAGCAGTAGGAGCAGGTTTCTAACAGCAGGCAGAGAGCAGCATGCAGCCTGGAGACCTTGTTAGCCTCTCCCCTCTGATCAATGAAGAATGACAATGCCAGGGGCTAGGCACAGTCCCATGGGTGCTGCAGTCAGCCAACACATGCCAAAAGCAACTACCCACCCAAAACGGATACCATGTCAAAGATGAAGAGAAACATGCATGGCACTCAGACCTGCATGTTAAATCTTTAACATGTCATGTTTTATGAGTTGGTGATTCTCACATGGGGCTTCATGTGCACGTCTTTGAATGTCCATGTTAGAGATAAGGCATCAGGATGATTATCCTTCATTTATATCGTATGAAATTGATATGTGAACATGAAGCCAAGTTTTCATTCCTCTGATAGACACAGAGACATGTTTTTCTATGCTAGCTTGCCCTCTAGCTGCACTACTAGGAAAATGTGAACAGGTTAAGTAATTAATACCATCTTATGTTTTATTTCTGTTTCACATTTGTTTTGACTGGATGCAGGAGAGGGCCCACAAGGTGATGTTATTCCTCCTCAGCTTTCATTTTTAGATGAGATTTATTTTTATTCTGTCGTCTGCTTTGACTCAGAGCTGCTTTGGGTGCACTTATGGGTCAAGAACTGAAATCTGATTCAGAAGAAAAGCAACTCCTTGATCCACAAAAAGCTTCGTTAAATAAAAGGAAAAAATGATGCTTTTGTTCAGACACAAAGAGAAGAGCTTTTTTTCCCATAAAGGTTATGTTAAGGTTGAGTGTGCTGTGACGTACACTTAAGAGTGTGTATGTGCACGTTAGGTGCAACTTTAAAGTTAGATTAGATTATGTTTAAACCATTTTTACATTTTGAACACATCACAAAGTGAAAAAAACAGGGTGATGTTGCACACTTTGCACAGTATGTTTATAGTAATGAACTCTGCCAATTTAGCAACAAGATGAGAATGTAAGTGCCTTGGACAAGGCTAGGATGTTGGGGTCATCGCAGCATCACGACTGTAACAGTTGAAGAGACACAGGTTAATTAGTGGGATTCTTTGCCACTGTTGCCCTGCACCAGTGACTAATTTAATGGCTTTATTACTGCGGCTTTCTGCCTAATTAAATTGCTCTAATCTTATTTGCAAAGTATTGTGAGGCCCAAGTTCAAGGTGCTCCCATGAGCTTTGGGTTTGTCGCAGTGGTAAGACACACAGACTCACACTCTGCACACTCTGTCGGATAGGATATTTTTATAATAGCCACAACTGTAGGAGTGCAAAAGCAAAGGAAATCACAACAAAAGATCACAGGAAGTAAGTGCTCGTCAAATGGTTGACTAAAATGCTTCAGAGACCACAATCAAGTGGTTCTGCTGACAAATGCTCAACTAGACTGGAATAAAATTAAAACCTAGCAGTGACAGTATTTATCCCTCAGGCAACAGGCAGAAGTCTTCAGCTGCAGAGAGACCGTTCACTTCGTCGACTCCTCCTTCATGTGGTGACAGACTCCCCTGTCAGACAGACCATCGCTCACCGTAATGGTGTCGCCATCTGAACAGTGCTGCTGGTTGGAGTTCTCAGGAAGCGTAGCTGCATGCCCAAGAGATCCGAATGCACAGAGGAAACTAACATCACAGGAACAAGCTGTCATACTGGCTAACTTTTTCACAGTGCGGTTGATTAACAGAGCTGCTACAGGATGCTCTGCTTCTTTCACCATTTAAGATGACTGAGTGAGCATTTAGACTCAGGATGTTTGCAGTTTAGTCACAGTCTTGTGAAATTCTCCAGTGACTGGGGGTACTTATAGTCTTAGAATATATGCCTTCCTTGGAGGACTTGTGTTTTTGAGTTGTAAAATCTTCCAGAAAGCTAATCCTTCAAGTGACAAGAATCCATGTTCCAAAGTTTTGAAAAGTCTCTAGTTTCATCCAAGTGTCAAAAAGACGGAAACATGACAAAATGGTTCAACATGTTTGGGGTGAGATAAGCCAACTAATACCACCAGGTGTGTCTGTGCATTAACTTTTGGGCTATAGCCACAGAGTAATTATCTTAGGTTAGCATAAAGCTTGTAAGTGGGAGGAAATGGCCATCATTGTTTATTTCAAAACACATTTGATGATAAGATCCAAGAATCCCCTGTGATGCCAGCTTGGCTGAGCCTGAGCACATGTAACTCTTAGTTAATCCAAAAACAAGCAACGAGGTGAAGAGGGGCCCTTTTATTATAAATAACTTTAAGCCTTCATGAAGTTTAGGGAGAGATATACAAAAATTCACCTTCTGTGCATGAACAGGGATATTATCTATGAAGACCAGGTTGTAAACATTCTTCTTTGAAAGTGTAACTTTATAGATGAAGATTTGTCATTTTGTTGTGACATACATCATGCTAGCAGAACTTACAAGCTGGAAAAGTCATAGTAAGGAGACAGGAAGGGTGAGATCTGTGCAACATGACAGGCTTTCTCAGAGGACTCTGTGGTTGGAGTCTCCCTGACACCCCAAGCTGTTCTCGTTTTCACACATTAAATGCTGTTTTCAGCAGGCATTAACAGCAAATCCTCACAATCAGGCATTCAGCTTCAAGGTCTCTTGTGCTTTTATGAAAATAACACCTTCAGATAATTCTAATAGATAATGTGGTCTTTGCTTTCTGTATGTCTAAAGGTGTATTCGGCATGTTTGAAACATGTGCACGTTTGTTTCCTCTTCGAAGGTTATCGTTGAGGTTTTGTTTTGTTTGATTTGCTAATCTGGTTTCTGCGTTCATGTGAAAAATGTTATATGGATTGCTTCAGTTGTTCCGTAACCTCGATCACAGTTTCATCGTCTCTTTTCCCTTTTTGTGTGTGTGTCCTTCAAGGCAAATGGTTTCAGCACAATCCTTATTTGGTTTGAGTACGGACCAATGTCAGTTTGGCAGCAGAGACGGTGTCAAGTGGACAATGATAAAATAGCAAGCAACTTGTCTGGAATAGCATGCATTGTTGTTATCTGCGTAATTTATTGTTTGGAAGTAGTGAAGCCTTGCCATGCCCTTCTGGGGACATTGCCATTCACGCTGATAGGATTGGCAACAAACTGCGGCAGGTCTCATTGCTGACAGACATGCAGTGAAACACTTGAGACAGCTGCAGGCGCCTCAACTCACCTGGATCCCATTTACTTTGAGGCTCTCTCCTTTACACATGAACAAATAGCATGTACATACTTAGTCAAGCAGACAGCTCTCACACATCCAAGTTCATGAGCTTTCTCATGCACAAAGATGCAATGTTTGTCCATTTATTGAAAAAAAAAAAAACTTAGCACTGATCTTCTAGAGCAAAAACAAACTGTGCATTTTTGTGCCTGGAGGCCACACAGCCCAAGTTTATTGCAAAGTCGACTTTTACAGACACATTACTTTTAATGTTTCTGTTGAATTTTTCAGTTATTGAAATAGTAGATGTTTATTTATCTGTGTTTGTGATTTAATGTAACATTTCAGGGCTTGAGCTGTACTTGTTACCATGGTAACCAAGTAAATGATGTCAAATACTGCTGTAGATGGAAGAAGATTGCTTTGTAATGTGTTTTTAAGAGAATAAAAGGGTCTGTTTTCATCTAAACTTTAATCGTTTTCTAAACCTAACCCAGCACTGACTACATAAGTAAATGAAAGCAAAGCACATGCGGTGGATTTTATACTTTAACATTTACCATCTCAGCAAAACAACCATTTATGTCATTTTGGGAGTCGTGAACTTTTTGTACAGCTATTGTCTATCCCTAGCTTATGTTGCAAACTCCTGACATTGCTGTTTCATTGTGTTGAATCATTAATCTTTCTCTGTG
>JAVQJX010136166.1:0-10658 GCA_036025115.1 Ambassis agassizii
TATCATAACCTACTTCTTACAGAAAATTTTTAATCAGAAACACACATACACAGACACAGACAGACAGACACACACACACAAACACACACACACACACACACACACAAACACACACAGACAGTCACACACACAGACACAAACACACACACAGACACACACAAACAGACACAAACACAGACACAAACACACACAGACACACAAACACAGACGCACACACACAGACACACAGACAGACACACACAGACAAAGACACACACAAACAGACACAAACACAGACACACACAGACACAAACACACACAGACACACACACACAAACACACAGACACACACAAACACAAACACAGACGCAAACACAGACACAAACACACAGACACAAACACACAAACAAACAAACACAGACGCAAACACACACAAACACAGACGCAAACACACACAGACACAAACACACACAAACACATACACAAACAGAGAAAGACACACACACACACACAAACACAGACACACACACACACAGACACAAACACTGACGCAAACACACACAAACAGAGAAAGACACACACACACACAAACACACAGACACAAACACACACACAGACACACACAAACACACACAGACACAAACACAAACAGACAGACACACACACACACACAGACACACACGAACACACACAGACACAAACACACAGAGACACACAAACACAGACACACAAACACACACAGACACAAACACAGACACAAACAAACACACACAGACACAAACACAAACACACACAGACACACACACAAACACACACAGACACACACAGACACACACAAACACACAGACACAAACACACACACAAACACACAGAAACACAAACACACACACAAACACACAGAGACACACAAACACACAGAGACACAAACACACACACAAACACACAGAGACACAAACACACAGAGACACAAACACACACACAGGCACACACAAACAGACACAAACACACAAACACACACAGACACACACACACACACACAAAACAAACACACAAACACACACACACACACACACACAGACACACACACACACACAAACACTCACACAGACACTCAAACACAGACACAGACACACAGAGCTCCTCTTTAAATGATTAATTATTAATTAATCTGCAGATCTTCATCCTTTCTTCAGTTGGACTTTTTTCCACTCTTCTCTGTTTAACTCGTTATCTTTCTTTTTCAGATGAGCATCGAGGATTTCACCGTGTACGGAGGAACGTTTGGGAACAAGCAGGACAGCGTGTTTCCCAACCTGGAGGTGAGAGCGTCGTCTGACAAACACTGCAGGTCTTTCTGTGTGAACGGTCCACTCAGTACCAAAGCTGCTGCGATGACTTCCTGTTTGCCTCTTTCAAAGATATTCGCAGAATAATAATTTTTCTTGCGTCTTTTATTGATGCTTCATTTCTCTGATGGGTTGTGTGAACTGGTTCTGTAGGAAAAATATCTATATGGTGCAGCTCTGGGTTAACTTTCATGTGTGTGTGTGTGTGTGTGTGTGTGTGTGTCTGTGTGTGTGTGTGTGTGTGTGTTTGTGTTGGCTGTGTTTCATGGCATCCTGACAGAACCCTGTTTATCAGAGGTGTGTGTGAGTCTGACCCAGAGGCCATGGCGGCTCCTGCATGCTGAATGTGTGTCTGTGTGTTTCCACCTTTGTGAGGACATTTTGTTGGACTCCTTCATGTTCCCACAGAGAGCAGCAGTGTCCGTCCTCCTTTTGTATGTAAATCGTCCCTTCACAATAAAAGCCTGCACAGTAACAAAGGGAGCTCATTGACCTTTCAGAGCTCGGGCTGGCGGCGCTGGGAAAGCGTTGGCTCCTGCTGCCGGCCATGTTGGAGAAGCAGGAGTGTTGTTGTTAACCGTCGTCTCTGCCCTGCTGCTTTCACCCTGATAGGAGATGACACTGCTGCTCACCTTTGACCCCTGAGGCTGACCCCCCCTCATGCAGGCTGCTGCCATGATTGACACTTGAGTGAGAGATGCTGCTTTGTAGATGCAAATGCAGCAGAGTCCTGCTGAAGTCAGCGTGTTTAAATATTAAACAGTCACCATCACTGTGCAACAAAGAGCCGCGACACACACACACACACACACACACACACACTGAGAATACTGAGAATAAGAGTTTATCCTGAATCTGCAGGCTGATGTGTGTAAAGATGGAGGCTCAACAGAGTGAAGAAAAAAAAACAGATAATCCAATTTAACTGGTTTTTATTTGACCCAGAAAAACAGGCGCTGCTCGCTCAGGGTCGTTTTGGGTAAGAGCTGACATTAAATGATCTTCGTCACTTTGACAGTGCAGGTGTCCACCAGCAGCCATAAAAATGGCGTGCAGAGCTGCTCCGTCTGTCCTAAAGTGTCCCTTTAAGTGGCGTGTGGAGCTGCTACCAGGATAGTGTTGATGTTTGAGCGCGGCCGAGCTGAGTGCTGTATCTGTCCTCTCCAGAGAGCTGAGCTGCTTATCAGAGCAGCGCTGCAGCCTTCACTCGCAATCAGCAGGAAACCATCCGCCTGCTGTCTCTGATTTATTCTGTGAGGGAGCGTCAGCAGCGGCACAGTGTTCCCCACTGCTTCATGAAGTTAAAGCAGCGAACGCTCTGTGGTTTTGTGTCCATTTATTTCACGTGTTAGCATGTTAGCACTTCCTGTGTCCTCAGTGTGTGTTTGTTTGTACTGTAGAAGTTAGCGTAGCATTAGCTTTTAGCTTCTGGTGATCATATTCAGGCTTCAAACATCATAAAGTTCATCCTGCTGAACTGAATCTGTGAGGATCAGAAACTTTGAGTTATTTTATATGATAATGCAAACGGATAATAGAGGAATCTGATTGGCTGTTTGAGATGCTAACTTCCTGTTTGTAGACGGACATATACGTCATTCCTGGTGTTTGTGAAGTCTGTGTGTGTCTGTGTGTGTCCTCATTGTGACACATGTAAACAAACAGCTGACAGCCTGTTTCCCAGCAGAGAGCCGCTCCTCACAGCAGCTCCATAAAAACACTGTGTGTCTCTGCTGGCTGCAGCCTGTTAATTGCTGTCATTTCCCCCCTCAGACAAAAGCTCCCGTTCAGCCCGTTTAACACCTCGTTCAGAGCTGACGGCTCCTCTGGGCTCAGGCCTGCCGATTTGTCCCAAATTACACATTCAGATCAGACTGTAACACCATCATGTAACAAACTGCTCTCAGTTATACATTTCAACCCACAGCAAGAAGGAAAACAAAGAGCAGCAGACTGATCAGCCGTCCATGTGTGTTTTTGTTTTATTGAAACTTTATTCTGAGCTCCATTTTCTGCTGCCCCACATGCTGACATGGACTGTGTGTGTGTGTGTGTGTGTGTGTGTGTGTGTGTGTGTGTGTGTGTGTGTGCGCGCGCTCCTCGGTCATTTCAGCGACACACCCCTCTCTGTTCTCGCTGTTGGTTTCACCCCCTCCCCCTCCTCCTTCCCCTAACTTCCTGTTGAATGGTCCCATCTTGATAAAGCAGTGATGTGATGTTGCCGCGCTGTGATTGGAGGAAAGCCGCTGTGTTTACTTGTTGCCATGGTGACAAGACCTGCCCGCTGCAGAGGGGAATATACAGGTCGACAGACAAAGCAGCCTCTGTTGGCTGTGTGTGTGTGTGTGTGTGTGTGTGTGTGTGTGTGTGTGTGTCTGTGTGTGTCTGTGTGTCTGCGTGTGTGTGTGTGCGCCTGAGTACCTGCTGAATCATCCAGGTCAATCAGCTTTGGCATCAGACTCTCAGGCAGCTTCTCAGGGAGGTCATACCCATTCTTCCGGGCCACAACCAGGTGAAAGGCAGCACAGAACTCATCCAGGGTCAGCGCTCCGTCTTTATCGAAGTCTGACAGCTCCCTAAACACACACACACACACACACACAAAACAACATCATGATGATAAGTCATGCTGCTGCAGACAGATAATTTTATAATTACATATTCATTGCAGAAGTGCAATGACTCACCAAATATGTGACAACTCTAAAATTGGTAGCTTTGATTTGGTGAAGAACTCTTTTGCAGCTGAACCTGGAGCACACAGGAGAAAAGAGGGTTCAAACAATTTTCACACGTTAGCTGGTTTTGTGTCTATCTGTCGTCCTACCAGGTATGAAGCCAGTGAGGTCTGGCTGGATGGTTTTAAACTGGTTAATGTAATACTGTCTCTGCTCGTCTGTGATCTTCCACGGATCGTCGTAGCCGCTTGACTGTCGCTGGATCTCATTGGTTGTTGCAGCCGAGGCCGTTCGTATTGTTGTGCTTTCCTATGGGGCAAAAAAAATAATTTAAGAAAATATGAATGTACAGTTTAAGAAAACACTAGTTTAATAACATACTGAACTCATGATATAACAGAGCGGGCAGTATCAGCAGGTGCGTATGGAGGCCATTGCCTGAGAAATGTACACAAGCTGCTGGAATGTCAGTCTATCAGTGCGGCAGATAAAACCCTGATATGAAATGCAGACTGATGTTTGAGACGTGAACGTTGTTAGAATGATATCTCACTCTTTGTTTGCTGTGTCTGATGGTGTTTTTTCATCTGATGACGTTTACCATCACGACTGACGCAATATTGCGTGCAATCTCTAATAGTATCTCTAATATCTCTAATATTTATTCCACTGTATCATCTCCTCTTCAGTGAGTGTGCACGTGTGTCTCACGTACCTGGACTGACGAGGGGTGCATTGCTGGGAGCGTGCTGGATGGTGGGGTGTCTGCTGTAAAACTGACCCAACTTTCTTGACCTGGAAGAGGAGGTGAGTGGGACACCCACATTCCATCGCCAGTCACTGGACCTGGAAGTAGGATGACAGTGGAGCATGTTTTTATTTTGTTTTGGGTTTTTTTTTGTAATATTTACACCATATTTTGTGCTGACATACACAAAGTACAGGTCATCTGGCACCTACTTTGTTCCTCTAATGTGTAACTGCTGCAAACAACAGGAAGTAACACGAGCACAGCTCATGTGCCTCTTTATCACTTTATCACTTAAGTCACAGCTAGTAGCAACTTGGACAGAATTCTTTTGATGCATCAGCTATATAGAGAAAAGCATAAAATGTAAAGTAAGTATAATGAATTTTCATTGGCAGTTTTGCAGTATACATATTTGCAAGCCTGCAGGTCAGCTAATAACTCACTGAATTTGTGTCACATAAAAGCTACTCACAAGTGACGTAAGATTTGCGCAAAAAGATGCAGAATGTTTCGCTTTTTACCTGCACACTTCGTATGGTTTGAAATGCACGGAACAAATAGGCTTTGATGAGATTTACCATTTTTAAACCTAAATTTGGGTGTATTTTCATTACTTGTTGCGTGATGCATTCAGAGACCATCGGAAAATACGGTGACGTCTTACCCGTTTGTGGTTCTCTGAACTGCGTCCAGGCAACTCCCGCCGCTGCCACCACCGGTTGCCTGTCTGCGTTTCCTCCGCTGTGTTGCCGTTTGTGTTTTCTCCAGGAGTGGGGGGAGGTGGGGGGCGACTGGTGAGGGGACACCACCGGGGATGTCGGTTCAGGCTGGCAACAAGCAAAATACACATGTAAATAAAACGATCCATTCAGAACCATTGTGTTCAGATGAGTATAAAGTGTAGCAGTTACTGCCTTATCGCGGCTGCAAGTGTTATGAGTCTTTAGATTTCCATCATCACATACTACAAGACTTCAAAAGTTCTTTTTATCGGCATCATCATAGATATGGGATGTTTAAGCAACAAGTGAATGAGCATTTCACAACAAGTCAAAGAAGAGCTCCACATAACTGACAGGCATGTCAACACTCACAGGCTAGCGGCAGACGAGTAATAACACACGCATAGCAATAACACAGGAAACGCAGCAGTATTCAGACAGCTTATCTCCACTAACTGCTGGCTTCAGCTGTTTGACAGAAATATTGAGAATGCTTCTGACATTCACCAAAACACAGATAACAGCAAGATAAACTAACCCCAGTCATTATTGTCTGTATACACACATTTCCATCGTTATAATGTATAGTAGCACCGTGTGTATTGGTGGAACACAGTGAGAAAAAACAGAGTACAAAATGTCAGTAAAGTTGTTACTTACCTGTGGTTCTACGCTGGGTGCCAGGGGCTGGATGACTTCATGGACAGGATGTGCAGTGGTGGCAGGGGTAGCTTTCTTGTTCTGGTGGCCCCGGCCCGGTGGTCTGGGTATCACTGCAGCACCAGAGGCTGGATACAAACCCTGGCTGTCAGGATCCTGGTACAGTGCAGCGTGTCGTGCCTCTGCTTCATTCTTCCCCACCACAAACCTGGGCAGCGGCAGGTCTTTGACTGGGAGAGAAATAACAATTCATTTTTACCAGGTGCCATAAAGCACTAAACTTTAGGGTCAGATATAAAATATAAACTATTTGTCCTTGATTTCAGAGGGTACTTTTTGTGAAGGAGCTAGTTTCCCCTCACCTCTTTCCACAATGCCTCCCTACTTTTCCCAGAATGCCTTGTGTACACACACTCTGTATACATATAAGGAGTATAAAGAGAGTAGTAACTGTATAAAGGGAAGAAACAGTATGAGTATGTATTTCAAAGAGAATTGTTTCCACAAACTGAAACACACACTGAAAGCTGATCTATTCAACTTACAATGGGTGGAGAAGATAGCTATTTGTATGCCGAATTTCACAGCAAATAAGGCTGTTAAATGATCTTTTTGGTATCTGAAAACCAGTATTAAATAACCTTAAAAATGCACAGTCCAAAGTGTAAAAGAAAACCTCAAAGTAGTTTGCCAACATATATAACACCCACTCATAATAAGCTTAAAATCCAAGGTCGGAATTAGTAATTTAAAATTAAGTAACATGTTATAACACCAGTCTCTAAAGTTCAATCGTGTATAAATCCAAAGTCATCATGCTGCATGTGATGTCCATTTTGTTAGGAGGAAGTTGCCCCTGTGTATTTTTATTTAAACAAATTATGAAATCATTCCAGCATGGTGCAATATTTCAGATCAGACAAGAGACTTTGTAAAGCAGGAGACTGGAAGTCAAACCCTCCCGGGCTTAGAGTACAAACTTTGTTTAGTTAAGATAAACACAAAAAATGACACTATATACAACTAGTTAACAAATAAAGCAGGTTGGACTGTTCCAGTCACTCAGTAGCATCATTTTTACAGAATGTTTTTTTGATCATCATCCCACAGATGTTACTAAATCTGCTGTTGCTAAGGCATTCTTTAAACATCAAGAAAATATAATAAGCACCTGTTTGAAATGCATAACATCATGAGAAATGAAATGCTGTTTTACACACATCTCACCCTTATGTCTAATTCAGATGCTTTAAAGAACTAATTCAGGGAAAACGGATTAGATGCCTTTGCTTCCCATTGAGGAACCTCAAATTTCATTACACTGTCATTTCTAAAATAAAACACTTAAACCACCCAGCAGCAGCAAAAAGACACCAAAACCCTGAGTGACATGAAACAGGCAATACACAACTCAAAGAAGCAAGAATTGTTTTTAAATGTGAACTCACCTGAGTTGAGGCTTTCCACTCGCAGGGGCAGCCCAGACTGAGCGATGGCAATGAGTTTCAAAGCAATGTAGAACTGGCTCCGTCCAAAGTGACCCAGCCGAGTGGCTCCACATAGCTCTGTGATCTGAACCACACACACACAGACAAGAAGGAACAGTTACCAACATTGTTTTCACTGGGGTGGTTGATATTAACTATTACTGAGCAGAATGCAATAAAAAAAAAACAACAAAACCCATAACAAGCATTTAGTTTTGGCTTTGATAGTGTTTCCTGGCAGATGTTCAGTAAGTCTCACCAGTAATAAGCCTGATTATCACATTTTTTGTCCTACTTTGCGTCATTCTGAGCAGGCTTTGTGTAAAAAAAATGTTAGATTAGGGAGCAGCAGGAGAAAATGCAAGACATCTGAAATGTACATGTGATGGAGTCATAACATAACATAACAACTCCTTTAGCACTCCCTCCACAGCTGACGGATCCCATTCTTGCTGACAAAGGACTTCGTCGGTGTATATGTGGACACAAAAGAACCAGTCACTTTTCTCAGCCTGTTACAACATGACACCATAGCTAGAATGTGTCCCGCAGGCCAACACAGTGGTCAGCGTGGCTTTTGAAAGGGGAGGATTTACAACGCTGCCTAATTCTACCACAGAGCTCCCCTTGTTGACCTTGAAAAGGATGCTGACTCACAAACTGCAAATATTGGCCTGCTGAGAGACCGGAGAGTCACAACAATGGGTATGCTGCAGTTTAACTGGCTACTCATGACTCAGACAGAGAGTGATTATTAATATCTTGTGGTATAAATCAAATGTCTTTTGAGACTAAATGCACGTCTATAAAGTAGATCCCTCAGCCATGGGGTGGGTGTGACAACTTTTAAGAAAAAAAAGCAGATGTTGATGGAGGGAGAAGACAGGAAACAGTGGGCAGCAATGTGAAGCAAAGGGATGATGATCACATTGGGGTTTGTTTTTGATGATGACTGGACGTTGTACACACACATGTCCACGGACTACTAACTGAAGAGCACCCTATATTTTGTATTTAACATGTCAAGAATAAACACAAATGCTCGGCTATGCTTAACTGTGTGGCTTGACTGCACACTCTCATGGCTAAAGCTAACATTAGCCAGAAGAAGGTGTGTCTCCATTGCTGCGCAGCGTTGCTAACCACACAGGCTAAACTGTCTGACAGCAAGCAGAGTTTTAAGATTACCCCCCTTAACTACTCTATGGTTTGTGGTGAGCCATCGTAGTCATCTGACAGCTGTTTTAAAAAGTAGCATTTTAGCTTTACCTGCAGGACAACTTCGCTGGGTAGCTGGGCCGCCCGGAAAAGGTCAAGAACTCTCCCATTGGATGCCACTTTTTTAGTGTTGTCCGTGTCGCAGTAAACGAACAAATCCGAGTAATATTTCTGCTCGACATCAGTCAGCGTTAGACTTTCCATCGTTGTACCAGTTGAAGCTGAAAACCAGACAAGTTGGCTGTTGATTAGCCCCTTAGCCAATGGCTGGGGCAGAATCAAAAAAAAATGGGCGACACTTCAGATCCCCCAACTTAGCTAGCTGGCTAACGTTGAGCTTAGCAGTAAAAAAAAATGTTCACAACGCGCTCTTCTCACCCTCTGTAAATGTCTCCAATGCTGTCTGCTGACAAACGACACCGGTCCCAAACTCGAAGGATTAAATGAGCAACGCTTTCACACAGTTAATTACTTAAGTTAACTTGTTGGGCCAGCCAGTCAAGCCAAGTAGCCAACAGCTGGCTAGTAGCGCAGCGAGCTAACAGCTACCTTGAATCAAAGTCAGCGGCACTAACGTTAGGCTAACTAGCAAGTCGTAAAGTGCGTCCACCTCCTCGACCTGGACGTCTGCCGCCGTATTCTCGCGTTATAGCACTTCTTCCCCCTTTAATCCACTGCAGGACGGCGTCTCTGTGTGTCGACAGAAACAAATTCCTCTGCGGGGCCGTTAGAAGTAAAGTTTCTGGATCTTTGGGTTCCTTCCTCTAGTGATCATAGCCGCCATTCCTGCCGTCAGTGTCAAGCCACACAGCGTCAACGCAACATTTCCGGTACAACTCTTCAAATTAAAATCCATCACGAATGTCAAGTATGTTTTTTTTCTTAAAATATTTATTAGGATGTTAGTCTTTTCCATTCAGTAGAACTTAATTGCTGTGACCGAGGCAACTTATAACCTTTTAACTCCACCTCCCATCTATCTTAAATTTCCCTTGGGATCAATAAAGTATTTATCCATCTATCCATCTATCTATCTGTCTATCTATCTATAAATAATTTTTATATAATATTTTTTATGCATATCATTAAATTAAATTGTGTTTCCAGTTACAGACGCTGAGGCCAAGTACAGGTTTCAACCATTGACTGTAAAAATAATGGACAAAGCTTCCCCATAGGCTCCTGTAGAGCTGTTTGAAGCTCGGTGGGAGGTTCCTTAACGCTCTGACAGCCACCATGTTTACGTCATAGTCCAACAAACTGCCAAATACAGAGAAAGAGGCGGAGTCAGAGTGGAGCTGAGGTGGGCGGGCAGTCGCGGAAACGTGAAGCTCACGCTATGATACGTCAATTGACTGTCAGTCAAAGCGGTAACCCCACAATTATGCGTAGTTTTAAATCAGACTATAATTAAAACGAGGGAGTTATAAAAAAATTCACCCCCCGTACACTAGAATAGAATATATCAGTTGAGACCAGAATGGCGTTTTGTACCAGGCTGTAAACATGTTTATACAGTAGAGTGTATGGCAGTCTCTATGCAACATCTGATGTTGTAATCATAACAAATGCCATTGTTTTTTTTTGTTTTGTTTTTTTTCAAATGTTGGAGCCTCCTGCTAGATTTTAATACATGACAAGTGTATTAAAATCTAAAAATCAAACAATTTTCAGCCACTGATTTCAATTTAAAATCTAATATGTAAATGACGATGAGAAGTCTTGCTGAACAGGCAACAGGCTGTAAAATCTTCATCATAATGCATATTTATGACCTACATTACTCTACTGCAATGTCTTGTTGTCTCAACACACAT
>JAVQJX010136200.1:0-14173 GCA_036025115.1 Ambassis agassizii
ACACACACACACACACACACACACACACACACACACACACACACACACACACACACAGTCACACACAAATGTGGTTTAACCTCCGATTCACCCCATCCCATAATAGACATGACACAGTAACATTCATGCTGTCATGGAAACAAGGCAAACCTGAGGTTGGTACCAGGATGTTTAGCTGTGGTTCAGATGACCACAGGATTGCATACAAGTGAATATGTGTGTGTCTGTTTGTGTGTTCACCAGCTGAAGTAGTGACTAAGCTGCAGTTTACATGTTCCTGTTTGTATTTGACGGAGTAGTGACTTGTTCATTTTACCGGTAGAATACACAGCAGGACAACGGAATAATAAGCACAGAGAGAGAGCAGCGGCAACAAAAGCCGTCTGCACAACAGGTTTCCAAAGTTTCTTAATTGTTCATTCGACACATCCTGTTGGAGACATCATACTCTGCATTTCTGTTACTGAGTCACCATGACTCATAAATTTATTATGAAACACTGTTGCCAATGATTGAAATCTGTTCTGTGAAAGGAATTCACAGCTGCCATCTGTGTGACTAGCAAGGTGGGAAAAATCCAAGTTGAGCAGATTCAAATGACTAAAGCCAACAAATGTGACTTCCTAGGAACAATAACACTGTGAACCATGAAGGCCCATGAAGGTTTAGAAATAGAGATTAGGGCGGATGGATGGGTCGACACAAATATCTGACTTTAACACATGTTCTTGTAGTGTTTGTAGTTTGGATTTTAGTCCTTACCAAACCACTTCATGTTACATATTTTGGTCTGTACCATATTTCAGGTAGTTTTTTCAAAGGATTTCTGTAAGTTTGGAAGGGCGGAGGGACAGAGTTTCGGATGTTTTCCTTTTTCCTTTCTACTGATTTGCTTGTTGTATTTTATCACAACATCTTGTCAACAGTAAAAAGTTACTGTTAATTATAAGGATGGACGTCTTTGGGGACAGCAGTATCTCCGTCCATAAGGGCTTGGGTTGGTAATTGGAGGGCCGCCGGTTCAAGTCCAGCCGTGGACCAAGAAACATGGAGATGGACTGGTAGTTGAGAAGTTCTGAGATACTGCCAAGGTGCGCTTAAGCAAGGCCCTTGCCCTTGAACAAGTGCCCTTGAGCACCCCCAAAATGCTTAGTTACCAGAAGCTCCAGCCCCCACTCCTCTTCTCCTCTCTGCGATCTATCAATGTGCAGATGGAAAAAAAGAGAAAGAATGATGGAGAAAAAAGAAGTAAAAAAGATAAGGGACAGAAGGATAAATGAGGACCGGACTCCACACATGAATTAAATTTTCACTTCACCTTTATGTTACAGTTTTGACAGGAGTCCTGTACAGCAGCTCAGTCTAAACTACAAAAAAAATCCAGTGACCTCTGCTTGGCCTGTGGGTGATCTCCAGACATGACGGATGAAGAGACACTAACAGAGAGCGAGGTCGGGGAGAGGCCATGTGAGCATGCAGCGTTTAGAGTGTTTGTGTCAGTGGAAGTGTACAGATCTGTATGTTTGTGTGTAGCTCTGAAATGTTTAAAGAGGAGGGAGGCTGTTCGTTTCCAGTGACATCAGTACAGAGGAAGAAGCAGCTATAATAGTCCCATGGTGTCTTCAAACTGTGTGTGTGTGCAGGAATCCTAACAGGTCAGCCAAAGGCTACAGGAGCACTTGTCCTTGTATCGTCTCTTCTATCACTCTCTGTCTTCACAGGTATTCCTTTCTGTCTCCAGAAGAAGAAAGATAAACAGAGTGAGGACAGGACATGGACGAAAGTAGAGAATGAGACATCAGCAGCGAGACAGATTGGAAATAAGAGTAGGAGAAGTATACAAGACGGCGATACAGACGGAACGGTTCTGCCAAATATGTGATTGGTTGGGCCCGATAATGAGTGCCTATATGTTCCAGTAATTGATTGGTTGTCTAATACTGTTCCAGTTGCTGATTGGTTGTGATGATGTTGCAGTCCAACAGCAGTGTCATCCAACGGACAGAAAAGAACACTCCAGGAAGTGACCAGGGTGCTGCCATATTCCGGGTCAAAACATCCAGTCCCTGCTGATGTTTATGTGTCATTGTACCGAGAATGAGGGCAACAAAACTAGACAGAACTGATTCAAGCTTTAGTCGTCTTTGCAGGCTTTCTATAGAACCACAGGTGTTTCTGCCTTCAGGGCCATATTTATGGGAGAATCAAGGCTGATTGTTCACAGGTGGTAGGTAGTGTGTCAGTAAACCTGTGGTGGTACCTGCAACCACTGCATGACTCCCGAATCCGGAGTCCTCACAAAGGTAAGAAAGCAGCCAGAAAGCATCTATCATCCTGTAAAATAATACTAATAGTAAACCCTATTGATACAGAATTAAGTCATAAATGTATTGTAGTCAGGCTGTGAGAAATTCTGACAGAAATGTGCTGATAAGTGCTGGGAAAAAGGACAGGGGTCCGTCCCAACATGTCAATGCAGATCAAACTTCAATGGCAGCACTTCCTGCCCTTTACTGAAAGTTAATAGAAGAGACGGTTTGGCACAAATGAGTGATGAGACTCCAGCCAGTTTCCATAAAAACAAAAATCTATTTTTCCAATATATTCTCAAGTATCATATCTGAAACATGTGAGTGACCTTAATATTGAAATGTCTTTATAGGTGAAGTTTCTGTGGAGGCGTCTCTTTAGAATGATTTCAGCCTGTCTGCTTTCATGTGGACTTTTTACAATGTCTGATTAAAGCATTAAAGTAAAGGACTTCTCCTTGGAAAACAGGACGTGGCCTTCAAGTACTGATGAAAGAGTTTTTATTGGCAGCTGTGTCCATGTTACTGTGACATTACTGGACATATCTGTAAATGATTCGTTCATAATAAGGCTGACAATTTACTACCACCAGGGGCTGATTTGGATCAAATGAGATCTTCCTTAATCTTATAATTTTTTATTCAAATATCCATTAATACAACCTTTGGTCTTAAGGAGAAAAAAGGCAATTAATCCCAGCAAATTGCACAGTTATTGATTAAATCCAGTTTAATCACTGGGAGACTATTCAGAGAAATGCTGTAATGTCAGGACCATGTAGCATATTCTATCAGTCCTTTAAAGCTTCGGCCAAACTGGCAAACATGAACGTCTTGGCAAACAGAAGCGAAGAGAATCCCAGAAATGTTGTTTTGAGGGGAGCAGCTTTGGATAAATGGTAAGTAGCTAAGCCCTGGTTAGGACTGGTTTGGCCCTGTGGTGAAAACCATGCTGCTGGGGAACATCCAGAAGACACAGTGGGACTCTGGCATAAGTTGAGATGAAAACTATTGGCAAGACAGTGGACGGCTATAAAACACAGATATGAAGATGTCTCCATGTCTGTGATGATTAGTCCATCTGAGACAAGAGTCCAAGCAAAGGTTAGACTGACAAATAATGTAGAAACCCATCATTCAAATGTTTCAAATGATTTGTCACCTCCTGGTTTTACTGTGGGTTATTATTTTTGTTATTGACAAATATAAATTTACCATACCAATGTTTTGGTACCTTTGAAAGTTTATACCATTGGCTTAAGTTGAGAGGAAACTATTGGCAGGATAATAGACAGCAATAAAAAACTTTGCTCTAATGATTTGTCCATCTGCCTAAAAAGGACATTCAAGGGTCAGTGCGTACTTGCTCTGCTCTCTTCTACACTCGAGTGCTTAAAAAGACCCCAATCTGTGGGGGCAACAGTTCAGCTATTACTGGAGTCGATATACAGAATTGCAAAGAAGTCATTTATGGCCACTGAACTTCTATTCAGTGTTGGACAAACAAGGCATCCCATCAGAAAATGACCTGCTGAGCACCATCATGGAAGCGTGCTGTAGTTCTAAAACTGATGCCGACTCCAAGATTGAGTCAATCCTCATAGAATGTTCAACTTTACAGCAGACATAAATGCGTTTGCATTAGGCAACACTTCTGCAGCTATGGATGGAGAGCGTGTTAAATGGTTTGAGGCAGGATGCATCAAAATGATAGATAACCTAGCTAACCCAACATAGCCGAAACAGGAAGTTAAAGTGAAGTGGCTTTTTTGACTTTTCACCTCCTTTTGAAGACTTTAAATGACTTTCTTCCTACACTACAATCAATGTGTGACTACACATGTAACCCTACTTCTTTCCGATCCAAACGAACAAGGGAGTAAAGCCCGTCAGAAACAAAGTGTCTGCTCTCAGGCCAAGTCTGTATGCAGAGCAATGTGATCACATAAAAATCCAATATGCAGAGTCAAATCTCAAAAACAGCAGCATGAGAGCTGCCAAGTGTAACCATAACTCTTAATTATACCTTTAGTTTGGAGGTCAGCAGCTGACCATTTGTCAAGATACAACATTAGTCCAAGGTCAGCTCCAGTAAAGCTGAAATAACAGCCAGATACAGGCAGACCAAGGTTACAAGCAGAGCAAATGACAACGGGGATGAATACACACTTAAAATAATTCCCAAATGACTTAACAAAAAGCTTAACACACGCTAGGATTCATTAGGGTTGAAATAACAGCCAAGAAGAGGAACAAACAGTGTGAAGCTGGATGATATTTAGATGGAGCTGGTGTTCGAAGACTGAGAGACAGCTATTAAATAGAAAATGAAGATGTTCTCTGTTTCGCAGTGACTTGGATTCTCCAGCTGATTCAAGAGGCAGCCAAAGGTTACCAGATGTTGGCCAATGAAGCTAGCAAATGTGTTAAAGAGAACTGATCAACCAGCTGTTGATAGTGTAGTGGGAATCAGTGTTTTCCTGCAGAGGCATTTGGCCTCTGTGAGCAAAGTCCAATCTACTAATCCAATTCACAAGAGGCAGCTTTCATCCAGGCCTGACAAATGCGTCCACAGACCTGGATAAAGACATCGTGTTTCAATTTTCTTTAAGGCGTATCGCAAAAGGTCTACAACAAACAGGATCCTTTTCCAAGGGCCTTTGGATCAGTGACACCCAATTCATCTTTGGGCCCTCTTTGGTAGGCAAAGAGTTGAACTGTTAGCACAACAAATGTCATAATTTACTGACCTGACTTAGCAGATTCATGCCTGACTCTTCTGAGAAAGTCTTAATTTAAGGAATTTCTACTGCAGGGAAGTACAGACACGTCAAACAAAAATGTGAAAGACAGGAGTATCAGGTGTACAGTAGCTATAATCATGGCTTTTGATATTACTGGTTTCAGATTCAGACTGCAAGTCAGACATACAGTGGAACAGATGTTTGTCCCGCCAGTTGTCTACTCAATGGATTTTCTACTTGACTGTGGAAGGCAGCCAGAGGTTAGCTGAGGATGCAATAAAACACCACAGACACCTGTTGTATACAACTAGTCCAGATCTGTACTTGGTTTCACTGTAAGGCCTGTGACGGATGCTATACAATGGTGTCTAGTGTCTAATATGGGCTCAAATCTGTCAAAGGAAGAATGTGTGGCCTTTGGACGATGCAGTTTTTAAAGGTGTGGCATGTGGCAGAGGTTATTAAGAAATGTGCGCCTGGAAGGTGTGGCCTTTGTTGGATAAACCTGGCAAAAATTTGGCCTTTGAAGGTATCCAATCGATGAAGGTGGGGCTGTGAAACAAAGCAGTTTTCGAAAATGTGGCTACAAATCTTAGTTGATGTTCATATCCCACCATGACAAAATTGGCCTTCAAATGCAGCCTTTGAAGGATGCAGACCCTGAATATAGACACATCTCATCATATACAAGTTAAATGAACTGGAACTGAAGTAGAAATGTGTTTATAAGTCACGCCAAATGATTTTTACAGTACACACTAACATAGCAAATCAAATTCAATCAGTTACAGTATTGTGCATGGCGTCTGTGAATCATCTCACAAAACTTTTTTCAAGGTTAATTTTCCGTTACCTAGTCTTCCTTTTTCCACATCCTTCTCTTCTTTTGTCACAGCCTCTTAACCTCTCCAACTCACATTACACACTTCTTCAAAACACCTGCATTAATACACATCATGCAAGCACAGACACACAACTGGTTGTCTCGCTTTAGTTGGAGAAGAGATAAACCAGTGACTTTTGGCCAATGTCTGCATCACAAAGTTCAAGGAAAATCCACCGGCCAATCCCATGACAGCATAAGTACATACACACCCATGGAAGAACGTAGACAAACAACATGATTATAACGATGATGAGGTCTTTGTTCATGAACTTTACAGGACCTTCCTTCTGCAGAAAAGTACATCATGGCTGGCTACTGCACTATGCACAAGGCATTGGATACAAAAAGACAAAAGGATTCACACTGTAACACACACGCACACGTGGCTGACCATCTCCATTTTACTGAGGTGACTTTTGGCCAACATCTGTATTACCGAGCTCAAGGAAAACACACACACACACACAGGGTTTATGCTCGGTGTGGGCCAAGGATGCTGCATGCTTTTGGTCAGCTCAGCTATTCAGCTCGCTATTCATAGACGACCACAAATTTATCACTCAGCACTCAGTGTGTGTCTGCATACGTGTGCATCAGCAAGAAAAAGAAGGCTTTATTTGACTGAACAGGGATATGTGTGTGTGTGTGTGTGTGTGTGTGTGTGTGTGTGTGTGTTCGCTCAGTAGTCTGTAATCATGATGTCAACTTAACCATGTGAACTTTAACAAATGTCCCTACTGAGCAGGGATGTGCATTCCTATGGGACCTTGAATGCATCACAGTGACCATAGGTTACACAGTGAAAGTGGCAGTCGTGCATGAACACACATACACACACATACGCACACACTCATGCCTGTGGTTTTGGGATATCCTCTGGCTGACGTTCAAACTGGTGAACTTCAACTGACCTGCAGCGTTGGCAAGACGACACAAATATTTTACTTAAGTACTTTTTTTACTCAAGTAAAAACAGCTGTCTTTAAATGTAGTTAGACATTAGTTACCGAGTCATGATTAGCAACGTGATATCTGAACTTCAACTGCTTCTCAGGATTTTAAATGAAGCGTTCTCTCTGAGAATGCTGACTAGATGTTCTTAAAATTACACAATAAGCTTCAATAATCTTCTGGATGTGCTTCAGGGTGCACTTATGAGAGTTATTCCGTTTATGTGAGCCTTCCACTCAAATGAATAAATGACGATTCTCAAAAAACCCAGAGTCTGGACAAGTGGAGCTATCAGGTGACAGCAGGGATCCATCCAGGGGTTTGTCAGCATCTGTATGCTTTGACAGAGCAGCCCTAAAGAATGCAGCGTATCATGGCATGTTGCTGCTGAAATGAAATTGCAAACAGATGAGATGAATAAAGAAGATGAACAGGAGTCATGCTGGGGACGCACAAAAGGATTATGGGGCTGATTTGCACCAGATTTGTCCTGGCAATCAGAAGGGAACCCTGATTAGAGGTTTGTCCTGATGTCTGGTTCTTACCAAACTCTCTATCCCTGTGTAGACTTGGTAGCCTACTATGTTCAGACGCAAGAATCAATGAGAGACGGGTACAAAAACCCTCTGCAGGCACGTCTTGGTTGTTCCAAGGTGACTAACCTGTAATATCTCAGGCTGGTGCTAAGCCTTTTTTATGGTCAATCTTTTGTTGTTTTTGGCTGTTGAGAAACATCATGATGATCGACAGCTGACGAAAAGTGACAAAAGAAAGCAAACAACAAAAGTCAAGATGTCATGTGTGGAAGTAGAGATTTCTTTTCACACAGGTGCTTTAAATGCAAGCTTTTGCTTCAGGTGACACTACAGTTCACATCGTCAGATTTGGGATGTTGCTGCGCCTGTGCATCACATGTCATCATTTATTGCTAAAAATAAATTTCATTAAGCTGCTTATTCTATTGATTTAAAATTAGATTTGATGAACTGCAACCCCCCCTCCCCACCCCCCCCCAAAAAAACAGTAAAAATGCAAATTAACCTGGAAGATCACATGGTCTCCCCTCACCTTCTGTAGTAATGAGATGTTACATGCTACTCAATGAGGTTTCTGCATGTGTGTGGTCGTTAAAGTATAATGACTGGGGGGGACAGAGTTCCTCTTCCAGGAACAGAAGTCCACACACACACACACACACACACACACACTGAGAATAAAGAATAGTATATATAGTTACACATTACTGGAACAGTGAAGAAGGATGTGTGTGGATGGATGGGTGGAGGATGGAGTGAAAATAAAGAAAGACATACATCATATTCTGAGGCAGCATGAAGCTGATGTGAACCTAAAGTCAAACAAGGTAATAATTTACTTCATACAGTGAGGCTCCTCTTTGTAAACATCTTAAAACCAAAACCCATTAACTCAAAGCTCCAAATGCGCCGCTGCAGCCTGTGCAGCAGAGCGCAGGACCTGATTCCTGTGTATAACCCAGCCCTGCTAGAAAAAGAGGTAGATTAAGTTGAAAGCCTGGTACAAATTAAGGATTAGCCACAGGGACTTCCTGTTAAACAAACCAGACCCAAAAGAGCTCCTCTAAAGACGCACCTCAACACCAGTTAACACCAGATCAGCAGTATCTCAGTTTCAAAACTGTGAAGGTAACAAATCAGGTTACCCCCATAATGTTTTCCCAACGAGAGGAACATCTGAGACAGAAACTGAATGGGAACCCTGCAGGTTCCTTGATGAACTCCAACAAGCTGTTTTCACAGCTTCTGTGACATCACCTGTTGGTTTCTGTGGGAGGTCTCAGTCCACCAAAACCCACTAAAACACTGAGTTTTGTGGTGGAAACAGGAAGCTCACACTGCAATATGGCACCCGCCTGTCACTCAAACTCAAAAGTGAGAATCTAATTAAAAGGAGTGAGTTGTAAAAACATTCAGCCCCCGTACAGTTGATACTAGTAGGAAACTTATCAATAGAGAGCAGAATCATTGTTTGAACCAGGCTGTAAACATGTTGATTTCTGCTGGACAGGTTGGACATTTTAACATGGGAGTCTATGAGGACTGACTCACTGTTGGAGCCAGCCCCTACAGGCTGCAGGGGGAACTACAAGTTTTAACCCACATAGTCTGAGCCCCTGCAGGTTTCTGGTTGGTATGAATGAAGAATTAATGAGTCATTTTTTTTAAACAATTACATAAATGTGTCAAACAGCGTTCTTTTTTTTTCTAAGACACAAACTCATCTTTTTTTATCTACCCTATTTAAGGGGGTGGGGTACACACTACAATGCTAAATGCCGTTAATCCTGGCCCCAGGCCTCAGACAACAGAAATACAAATTTGCAGCTGCCTTAATTACTAGCTTTCAAAAACAAACAATAAATCTGCCTTAGATAGAGATGCTGCTGGAAAACAAACAACCTCTGGGCTTATAACCATATTCTGATGTCATAGGGAGATTAGTGTAAAAGACCCTTATATAGCAGAAATGGTCTATGAAGAAGGGATAGTGACACTTTGAACTGGTGTCCGAACACTAACACATTTTAAGGCAGATACATCTCAGTCACTGGAACAAGGTGCGTCTGTTTCACGCATGAGCAATACCTCTCACAGGACAAAGATGTCCTCTGTTCTGTCCTGACCACCCGAGTACCAGCAGCCCAGCTTTTGAGGTTTTTGATTATATTTTATGAGTCCTAATTGTGGCTGACCTAACCTAGCGGTGGCTCTGTTTTTTTTTTTATCAAAAGGAAGAAGGGTGCGGGCATCTTTACCCGATCAGGAGGGCTGTCTGCTGACCTCCACCTTCACAGGACGGTGAGGGACACGTCTCAAGTTCATCCTCCCCTTGGGTGGTACGGCTCTCAGTTTACCTCCACCTGTCCGCTGAGGCCGGCATCTCCCTTCACCCCTCGCCCTCCGGCTTCTCTGTGAGTCTACTTAACATACTCTCCTTGGCTCCTATTACAGCTCTTAATTGTTTACAAACAATTTTCTGACATAAACGCTCATATGGCAGTTCAAATATTAGCCCAGTGCACTGAAGTCCAGTGGCTGTTCCTGTCTTTAGGTAGTAACATAAGAATGTGAGTCTAACCCTTTATTAAACTGCAGATTCCTCATTGTTTGTGTAACCTCGAAGTGACTCCAGAGTCACATTTGTTCTCTAGGCCTCTGTACAGCAGAAAATGGCCGCTGCATGACCAGAATCGCTTTGATGCAATAATGAAAACAAATGAGTGTAACATGATAATATATTGAGGAGGAGTGCTGCAGTTTCAAAGCTGACATTGCAGGGGAATTGAGGTGCAACCGGGGGAAACACTAAGCTATGTTTGTCATCACTCTTGACATTGTCTCTCGCACAAATTATTTCCTCCAGTTCACTTCAGAGTATTAGTCTTCTTAGGGGTTCAATTAATCAAAGAGAAGCACGGTTCCATATGCCTCTGCAGGGCGACTTTGACTGACCCCTGCATCACTGCAGACTTACAGCCATACGTCACTTTTTTTTTTGTTCCTATCCAGCGCTACAATTCATTGCTTTATACTCTAAGAAAACACCAAAGAAAACTGCAAATCATGTTGGAAAAATACCATTTGAAAAATAAAACATTTTAGCGATCCCTGTTGTTGCTTAAATAGGACCCCCTAGAAATTATGACTATTATGGTGCGCTAAATATGGTATTAGGACTTGACCCAATTTATCATGTGTGAATTGAGTTATGGAACCTCTTTATTTCCATAAACATAATTTTATCTCCACACACACAGCATTACCTGCTATTCCAAGTTATTTTCTACAAGCTCACCTGTTGTTCTCATAGGGAAATCAATGCTTCTCTCTGGCGGTATAATAACATTCCCGCTGGAGAGTAACAGCTTAATTCACTCTTATCACTTTTGGTTGTCTGGCTTCCAGTCAAGCTGGGGTCCAAGAGGTGAAATGAGTTTGGCAACCTCAACTCCAGGCGCGACAAGAGAACACACATCATGGTACAGTTAGTGGAAAAAGAGAGGGAAAATTGCCTGCATAAGCAGGAAAGATAGAGTTTCATCGTCATCCCACTAAAAACGCACACTCGTCTTTGGCAGACTTCAAACACTTAATCGGCAATCATTTTTCAATGAGCCCCAGAGGAGCACATTTTAGTGCTCCACCAAACAGTCTGCTGCTTTGTGCTCTCTAATCCCTCACGGTTATGCATCATGGGGAGCCAGTGGTCGTTCTTCAGGCGGAGGTTAACCCCACCTCCCCCCCCCACACCTCAAGACTCACAGACAGACAGACAGACCCAGATCCTGCGCTGCTGTCTCTGCACTGCTTCACCCGCAACATCTGTATCCATCAGGAAACACTCACTTTCTATTGGTGCAGCCTTCAAATTAAGATTGTCTTTTGATCTGGAGGCTGGACAAAATGCAAATGAAACATGATCCCATAAATGGCCTTCTCATCTGCCTCGTTAGACCCAATGAAGAGGTTTCAGCAGCTCCTCTGTTTCAGTCCTGCCTCTTCTGGACTCACACATGTGACTGCCTTACTTCAGAGAACACCCCCCCACCCCTCTCTCAAACACACACACATACACAAACCATCTTCCGTGTTCACAATCTGAGACACAGTGCTCATGAAAAATCATATGCAAGCCAAGCCAATAATCTAAACAGCACTTAACCTGGCCGGTGGAGGAGTGTTTTTTTTGTGTGATGAGGAAAATCTCCAGGTTCTGGCTCCGTCTCATTAATGAGAAAAGATGAGCGTTCCCCACTGCAATTAAGAGTCAATCTCCTGCATTAACTCACCGCCCCACGGCCACACACACAGCACAAAGACAACAGGCCATCCCCTGTCACTCATTTTCCTGGGGTGAGCAGTGCAGAGAGCACTCCCGAGATAGATTAAATTAGATGCTCTGTCCTTCTGGGCTCACCTGCTGAAACCTAAACTTGGAGAATGTAAAGCTGCAAGGAAGCAAAACCAGCAGCCTGTCTGACATTTGTCCCACAGAGTTTACATGTTAAAGCACAGGTGTGTTTTTTACCTCTCCATTTACCTGTATTGTCCATATGTTTCCTGTTTAATTCCTAAAATAATCTGAACTATTCAATAGCTAGATTAGCATTATTAAAAAATGTATAGCCCAAAAGAATAATAAAATTTGACGAAAAACATTTAATCTGATTGTTAAATTACTTAGAATTAGTTTGTTCTGCAGCATTTTAAGCAACAGATAAAACCAAATCATCCACATCTGGATTATTTTCTTGAATAAATGAAGTTAAATATTTCTGTTTCATTAGTTTGATTCGGTTCTTCTTCTACTTCCATGTTTATGCAGAAATATAGAATGTTTGATCGATAGTCTTCTCGTCACATACGACTCAAAGCAACGTTTCGCACATATGGACGGATTTTCGGACATACGTTAGTATTTTACGGTTACCTAAACGGAGCATTTGATTGCCTGATCTTATCATGAGGCCACAAAGAGGGCAACAGCACATCTTGAGGTGGGTGATCAAATCCTGGTGGCTCGCGATACACCTATAAGTTCTGTTTTTAAAACTGTTTAAGGGGAAGGGGATGGTAAACACATTTTTCAGTGAAATTTTCTCACTGTTTACAGAACAACTGCTCTTATATGATGTTTTTCTGGTGATGATGCACTGCAGTCACTGATATATTTAAATAAACACAATTTACTTCCTCATTAAAAGCCAAGAATTATCATTTAAAAGGATTTTCTATGGTTTCTCATTGTATATTTGGCACAACTGTCGAGCTATCAAAGGAAACACCTGCACACTTGTATGTATGCACACAAAGCTCTCCTGCAAACCAGACATGCTGTCATAACATGACCGCTCCATATCACAATGATCATAAATAGCCAAAGAAAACATATTTACATCTAAAGAACCTCCTTGTGGTCTAATTGCTTCTCTTATCTTTAAGAAAAGGTGAAAAAGAAACAGGCAATATGACGAATGTTTTAGACGGGCTAACGCTGAATGGAAAAGCAGGTTTGAACAACTCGGCTTTTGTAATTTGAACAGCAAACATCATTAAGTAGTCCAAGCACAATATTCATCAAACAAGATTACTGCAGCACTCAAGGAGCGCAATGCAAGGCGACAACAAACAGGCAGCGATTTCAAAGAAGTGTAGGCGTGGTGGGAGAGAATCTCTGCAGAAATAGTGAGGGATAAACATGGCACTTGAAGGCTGCTATTCTGTTTATTATGTTACATCATCATTCTCTTTGCAGGACTTTGAATGTGTAGTGTGGTTGTGTATATGTGTGGTGGTGGTCATGGGGGTATTCAAGAGTCTAGCAGGAAATAAGAGACAAGTGGAGATTGAGTTAGGGTGGGGTGGGCTGCTGGCATAATGAGTGACATATTGTGAAATCTTTACCTACAAAGCAGAGTCTTCTTCCATGCAAATGAGGCTCACTTGATAATGATCTGTTTGATGGGACACATGCGGAATACGAGGCAGTTAATTCCCTCATTAGTATTCAACAGAGCCGATTGGCAAAGACCAGAGAGAGCCAGCCGGAGAGCATGTCTGCAAAACCCAATATTGATTTGTTTAATGGTGTCAGGGAGTCAAAAATCACAAATCTCCTGTCAATTGTTTATGAGGCTGTTTAGCGGGCCAATAGATGCCCCTCGCTTAATTAATACCTCATTACGGAGATGTGATTATATGCTTGAACTGTTAATGGGGCCCCAGAATTTCAAAGACCACCATAAAAGGTGTTTTGACAAACAGAGCTGGGGAATATGCGATATCTGATGAGCCTCAGAGTGTTTGTTGATTTGGGACTCTTTGTTTGTTTTTTTATGCTTTCATTATTCACAGGGCATCCTTGCCTGAAGGCTCAACATTTTCCTCATTTTTTGACAGTTTAATGTTATTTAAATGGAGTAAAACTATCCATCAAGAATCTAGTCTGTAGTAAATAAATATAAAAGAGTGGCATGCAAGCACAATGTCAACATAAAAAAGAAAGAAAGAACGCAATACATTTCTTGTAACAAATGGCAGGAAAACGAGGGGCTAACACACACACACACACACACACACACACACACACACACACACACACACACACACACAGCTGATCTGAAGGGCTCTCTATTTAAAGGCCCATAAAGAGAGTGATAATGGCATAGGTTTATGAGGACTCAGCCCACTGAGACAGGCTGTTACTGCCACGACTGCTGTTGTTGTTATTCCCACTGTTCCTCG
>JAVQJX010136202.1:0-11128 GCA_036025115.1 Ambassis agassizii
AATAAAACTTGGGAAGTTCATCAACCTAGCTGCATCATTTGCATGTTGAGACTGATCTAAAGCTGACAGTAGCCTTGCTGGAACAGAAAAATAGAAGAAAAAACTACAGTGCCATATGCAGGTGTTTTATAGCAGAATATTCAGCTCAATTAAGGAGACAGTGTAGTCTGAATATGCTTGCCAATGTGTGTAAAAGCAAGCAAAACAGATGTTGTTAAAACATTTCTATCTGAGCCATTATTACTGCCTATAAAACATTACAAGCACATAAAGGAAATTGCTGAAAGCACACACAGACAATTTGAAATGCCACTGAGTCCTAATGATGTGGCGAGGCATTAGCATTACACAGATCGTTATCCAAGGCACTCATCATACGTAGGTTCATCACCAGTGTCACTGGTTTTCATGGCCAGGGAAAATACTAGTTGTTTGTCCATCTGCCATTTGTAAAGAGTATTGCTAAAATTCCTCCAAGTTTAGTACAAATATATGCTTTAGGTCCCAGCTCTCATCTCCCATTTCTGTGCTACTTCACAACCAGCTTCAGTCAACAATCACTGGACCATGAGACCCAGCTTTCCATTCTAGATTCCATGTAAAAATGGACGACATGAGAGCTCCCCAAAGGCTTCACCTCTCAACCTCTACATCTTAATTGCCTCACTGGCTGGCTGGTATAGGTAAGAACCAGTGCAGCTTCACCTCTCAACCTCTACAGTGCAGACATCTGTCCTCCTCTGCATCATCTCAAAGTAAAGATAAGAGATTTTGTCCACTGGAAGTTATTCACTACGGAAATTGTAAAAATGTTCGCACTCCTTTCACACAACACAAATCATGCACACAAGCACCACCTGTGTTTAGAGGGTCTGTTCAGACTGACACCTTGTCAGATTCACCTCAAAATGCAGCTAAAGGTGAAGGCCTTTTAAGTTGTACCATCAAGGTTTTGTGCATACCACTTAATTTAAGGCCAGGATGCTTTGTGTGATCAAAGGCTAGGCTGATACCGGCTTGAGTGTTCCATGTTGCAAAAGGCGAGATGGATGTTTTCAGAGACAAAAAAAAAAGAAGAAATTGCTTTGGAGGGTTTATCTCAGCAGCAATTATACCTGAACGTAGGACAGAGAGATGGAAGCAGGAGGAGAGACAACCAGAAGCCGAGGCTGAAAGGAAAAAGAGCGAGCATAAGTACCCGAGGTGGAGGGAGAGCTTGATACAATTCCAAGCTGATTAATGAAGAGGCAGTGAGGTGAAATGAACAGGAAATCAAGAACGATGCTAAAGCTCAATCCTCTTCTTTGATCTTTTGCTCTAGTGAGACTATGGATACTCAAAGCTGCAGGGAACACAGTGACTCACACCTGTTTCCATAGCTATACAATACAGAAGAGAGGGAGTTGCGTTACTGGTTGGTACACACAGGAGGAAGGAGGATTTGATGGCAGAATATACCTTCTCCAATTCCCACAGATCCAGATAAACAGTCACTCAGCATGCACTGTGTATGTACACCGATGACCTTCTTCATCCTCTCATGACCAGACTACTGTACCATTAAAGCCAATGCTGCCAACCGGTGGTCACAAAGTGTACTACATTTTAGAAGCCAAGTGTGTGAGCCTTTTGTGTGTGTATGAGGACATGACAAAATAAAAGATGCAGAGATAAGGAGGATAAGGCTCCAAAAACATGAGCCCATCCTGCAAAGAGCCAAGGGCCATGAATCCGATTAATAGTGTGATGTGAGAGCTAATGCTATTGATGCTCACAGCTGGGGCATGGATCATTGAGATAAGAGTGGGAGCTAAATGTGGAGGGACGGCCAATTGTAAATGGCCTGTTATCTAATCAGCCAATGAAGCGGGAGGGATCCGTTATAAGCGACAAAGCTATAGACATTTCATCACTGCTGTGACCTCACCGCAGGGTGCATCTGAGGAAACATCAAAAAGTTTCATTTCAAGGATTTCACTCAGTTTTCTTATGCCAAAATAATTTCCAGAATGTCTGCAAAACACTCATCTGGCTTGATATTGTTCAGTCATCTGAAGAAATATTCAGTTCTAGCTCATTTGTCTTTAAGTCTGTTCGTCTTCTTAATGAACCACTCCGCTTCCCACTCTTTATATCATTTCTTTTCGCTTCTCACTCATGAATTGCCACTCCATGTGTTCCTGCAAACTAATTACACAGTCACTATTGTGGTAAACGCTGTTAAGATACACACTTAGATTTTAGAATATAATATTACTAAAAAATTATTACCTGTTGTTTGCATACGGGGTATTAAAATCCAACTGGTAAGATTATGCCATTACCCAGGACTGACATAAATAAATGAAATAAACAACAAATTCTTCTTTTTCATTGTTACTGTTAAGATTTTAAGGGGTGATCCCTTGTATCAACACGGTTAAGAGTCAATTAGGATAAAATGCTCCAGTGAAAGGACCTTAACAAGCAAAAGGAAGATACACAGAGGGGGAGAGATGCCACACTTGACAGCTTTTCAGGAGGAAGAGCAAACTGACTGTAATATGTGGCTTTTCTCACAGGGGACCAGAGGCTGACAGGCAGTTGCAACTTTCAATTGACACATAGATGCCGAAAAGTAAAATCTTACTCAAAGCCCCAAACAGAGCAAGAAAAATCTTTCTTCTCACACATAGACACACTTTAAATGCACTGAGACAAGATTTTCTTCAGGATTGTGCTCAAATTAAAATAATTCTATCCTGAGGGGACACGTACCTGACAGTCTACCCATCTTGTCTGCCCCAAGTAGCAAAAAATTGCAGCCATTGTTTGTTTTTTTGTCAGCACTTTATAACTCAAAAAAGGAAATCTCCCCTGCATCCAACCGCCTCTAGTCTCCAGACAAGCACTTTATCTTCCCGTCTATACAGCAGACTAAACACACACTCTAATAGAAGTTGTTTTTTTGTGGAAGGCGAGACTGTCTGTAGGCGATGAGGCTTGAATCTACTGTTTGAATAACATGTTGCATCCATATACTTTCTGTGCAATGACACCGAGACATAATAGGACATAAATACACGGACACACACACACACAGCTCTGAATAGGTAGCGAGCCTATTCCTGGCACAATAATAGATACAGCCTATATTTAAACAGTGTGAGAGCTGAAAGCAAGAAAAGAAACGCAGGATTAAAGAGAGAGACGTTCAACTGTAGTCAGGAAACATTTGGAAAAACAAACAAAGCACACAATCCCACTACTTTGTGACCTCCTACACTCAGCCGGTTAGAGAATTAAGCCAAACACACAACTTTTATGACCACAGCATGATTACTGTGGCTTCTAGAAGTCAATCAGAAAGCATAAATCAAGTTAACGATCACTGAGAGCAGACAACCTCGTGACGCAGAGTCTAAAGAGCCATGTGATAGTAATTGAAAAAACACAGCGAGTACTGTCTTTTGTAGAGTGTGGTTTAATGTACGACAACAAGAACAAATAAGAAACGCTGAAGTAAAAAAAGAAATCACAAGTTGTATTTAACTCTGCACTTTTAAAATATTTGTTATCATTATTTTGACCCACAAAACATCTGCAAGCAGTGAATACAGATCAATACTGCCTCCTCCTGGATATATGATGAACTTACATTCATGACAACAAAAAAAAAGTGTTTTCAAAAATAGATTTTCCACAAACAGCTTGTGTTATAAGTAACTTTTTCCAAGACGGACAGCAGAACATTCACCGAGTGTTATTGGTGTCACAAGCTTCTCTGCTAACTCGTTTAATAGGCTATTATCAAACCCCTTAGTTTTATCATTGGTGCCCTCATTCAGTTTGAAAAACCTCCTATGAGGTCAAAGGAGAGAAAAAATTAACACTTTTATAACAGGAAATATAACATGCTCAAAGTCTGTATTCCAGCCAAGTTGCAGTTTAACCAGCAAGTGTTCATCTAATCCATACTTTTACACAGTGAATGATGTAGCTTGTATTCATGGCTTTAAGCATGTAACTATGTTCAGACTTTTTTTTTTTTTTGGTCTGCAGTAGCTTGCAGTGTGGGCTGACTTAAAAGTGGCCATCCAACTTTGTAACAATAAAATCTCCACAGCAGTCAGACTACACCATGAGTCAGCACTGAGACCTTTCACTCCCATTGTAATAAATGTTATTTTCTACCAATCCCAAATAAATGTTTGTGATGTTATTTAGCTTTAGACATCACCACCAGGCTGTTTGTGTTATCCTCTTGTAACCACATCTGTGGTGTCAAACCTGATGACTCGCCCCAGCCAGAAGCTGATTTAAGTGAGTCAGCTTCTCAGGTTGGCATTAACCCTGCTGATGTTGTTATTGGCCTGGTGGTTTTCACAGCCTCCAAACAAAATGAAAAAAAAAAGGATGTACTGGAACACTTCCTCTGTTACATTTCATGCCAATGAAGATATATTCTTGAGTCTATATCTGTGAATGTAAAACTGGTTTCCATAGCAACGCGGGATGAATTACCTTTAAGAGCATTACCTTTTAAATTGAGCTGTCAATGCAGAAAGGGAAATTAGCACAGTTCCTCATTTGAACTTGTATTGTTTTCAATTCATCTACCATGACTTTCAAGCTGTTTCTATTTTAATATCACCACACTGCTGTTTGTTGTTCTTTCCATTTGTTGTATTCTACAGCAACATGAGGAACTATCGACTCCCAAAGAGGCATTTTTTGTGTTTGCTCAATCTTTGAAAGGTCAAAGGTTGAAGTCGGCACCCAAGCTATTGGAGTATCTCATTCAAGATAAATACTTTTCAGCACTTATGAAACACTGCCAAAAAGAACTGATGTTTATACACTGGAGGAAAAAAACATAGCCTACAACTGAGTAATCATTGACAGTTAAGCTAAGGGACAGAAATTATTTACAGCTTCAAACAAAATATGCCACATAATAAACTAAGTGTAGCTGAAAGAAGGGAGCAACACTTGCTGCATGTTTCTTACAGTTTAAGGTGGAAGATTACATAAAAGCCATTACTTTTTTACATCAACATTATTCACTCTGAATTTTAAGCATATAGTTTTAGTTATCACATGCTGGTTAACCTAGCTGCTACCTATACAGGGCTCAAAGCATATATGCAAGTGAATAGTTTGAAAACAATGGGAGCACCGGTGGGAGTGACTTGCTAACATGATGCTGAGTCCAAATCCCACAGACCATGTAACAATTTTTACAACTACTCCAGTAAAAACACCTAGCAACAACCCTTTACCTTCTAAAGCTGAGGTGTGCGCTACGTGCCATTCAGAAAATCTTTTTATGTCAGTCTATCGTCTGTCCTCCTGATGGCTCGCATCAGTACGTGTGTGTGTCTAGCCTGAATGATCAAAGTGAGTGCTCTACAAGATCTTTGAACAACACAGCAACTAGTTTTCGGTCCATGTCATGGACCGTATAAAAAAATCTGGAGTGCTTCATATAAAACTATATAAAACACACTGTAGTGGTTGCCTGGCAACATCTCAGCTATCACCACTGTATTTGATCCTTTCAAGTGTCACAACATAAAGAGTCTATAGATAAAGGGCAAATATGTATGATGTCACTTTGTCTGTTGCCAGGCAGCATCTCAGCTATCACCACCATATTTGGAAGTCTAAAATGGCGTCAGAACATAAAAGTCCATTAATAAAGCAAATTTGTATGATGTCACTTTTTTACGTCATTACGTCCGTCCTGCAGGACCTCAGCCAGCCCCCTTTCTTGTTACACCTGTTTGCAGGAGATGCTGCAAATTAGAGGACATTGTACTTTCACGTTTGTGACGTAAACACGACTTTGTTTGTTGCAAAGATCTTGTTCACAGCAGAAGTCCCACTTTGTCATGATCACTTGTCTCAGTGTATGTTCATGTATATGACGGTCAGTACTTATATAGGATAGTAGTACTTGTGCACTAGCTTGAAATAAAAGGTGCAGGCAGGACAAAAAAAACAGCTGATAGACGAACAGAATAAAAAAAAATGATACACCTGAGGGGAATGACTCGTAAAAAAAAAAGGAGGTAAACAGAAAAGTGCTACTACAGCACTAAGTCCTTTTCATTTCATTTAAGGTGCGTTTAACGTTCACTTTGGCTGACATCAAACTTTACTTACGAGCTGAAGTCAATGGCTGACTGTAGACCACAAGGCGCTGACAGTTGCTCTTCTCTTTACCTGCAAACAATCTTTGTTGGCCCTCGGCTTTAGCTCCTCCTCTTATGCTAAACGTCATCGGTATCCGGAAATTAACAATCCCGTGATGTCAGGGTAGTGAATGCTAGCATAGCACCGCAATGACTGGAGTGCCTTTTTCGGTTTGATCTTACAAAAGTTATTCACTGGCAGCTGACAGTTTATCAGTTTTGGGCTGATGTGCTCTTCCGTGATGAAGCCTCGCTACAGGTCCCAACGAGATGCCTCTCAACTAGCCTCTCTGGAGCCCGAGGTCAGATGTCTGTGCCAGGCAAGCTAGCAGGCTAGTTGTGGCAAATTAATGACATTCAGCTGCTGCGTCGAGAAACGACGAATCATGGCGCGGTTGGTGTTGGAGCAGCTGTCAGATTTCGGGGACTATACTCGAAGTGAGGAGCTGACTGAGATACTGAGTCTGCATACAAACAGCCTGTCAGACATTCGCCTGAGCCCAGATGGTCGTCACATTCATGTCATCCTCCGCAAGCCAAAGGTCGGTCTTGTGACTTTTGACAAGTATGCAAGACCCCAGCTGGCCCAGAATCAGAAAAAAGTGGATTTGTGGTTAACACGAACAGTGCCTATTGTGGATGTTTTCTATCTGGACCCTCATTATAGTAATAATAATAACAACAACAGTGACAGCAGAAGAGGCACAGCGGTTCTGGTGGTGGTTTATGAGAATGGAAAAGCTGAGTTTCGGAAGTTCCAGGAGTGCAAACCAGGCTGGCATCTTTTGCAAACATCAGACTTGTGTAACAGTCCCCGAGCCAAAGTGGTGTCTGTGTCTGCCTGCTCCAATCTTATCATCTGGTGTGAGGAACGGCCAGCCTCAGAAAGCTCCCCTGCCCTCAGCTCCACCAGGAATAAGCTGACGTACTGTGTTTGTAGACGTGATTTTGAGGTGGAGGAGGGGGCTGTCAGCATGGGAGGAGTGAAAATAATCCTCCACAACAATCCTAAATTCACTGTGATCAGCTCAGGTGAATATGTCCATCTTTTGCCTGATTTGAAAGTGAAGCCTCTTTTGAGCATCTCCAAATTTTTCCTCTCCTGGTCCCCGAGTCATGACTCCTTCACTGTGAGCACCACTTGTAGAAACACTCCTCTAAAGAAGCTGTCAGCTAAGGAGTCTGACTTTAAGAGGTTGGTGACAGATTCTTTGGGATATTTATCAGCTCTTGAGCCACCTGAGATCTACGACGTCTCACCTTCAGCGTGTGGGGGCCTGCTTCTGCTTCTCAGCACAGGATGGCTGTGCTTCCTGCAGGAAGACGGGATGCTGCGGCAAGTATACAAACCAGCAGACAACTGTTTGGTTAAATATGGCACTCACACCAGCCTATGCATGTATCAGGATACTCTGGCTCTGCTAATAGGACAGAATATGTATCTCATAGACATGAAGTGTGGCAGAGAGCTGGAAAAGATTGTGTTGGAGAAAGAGGGGCTGTTATATGCAAACCTGAATGATAGACAGACACCTTACCTGCTCTCTGGAACTGGAGTTTTTATGATCGTGAACAAGGACACAGATTCAAGAAGCTGTAACACTAAAACGAAGCCTTCAGCTTTAAGTGCAGTGGAGAAAATTCTCCCCGGGGCTTTACTAGTAGAGGCTGTCTTTGAGGAGGCGTGTAAATACTACCAGCAGAGGAGCCTGAGCAGCACCCAGCTCACAGTGGACATACTGAAGGAAGGAGGTAGGTTCCAAGCTCCCATCTGTTTAGCCTCCATCCTCAGGAACTACCTCAGCTCAGGGCTGAGGCACAAGGGAGCAGAGCCATCCCAGAATGGAGAAGGTGGATGTATTGTGGGACAAGACAAGTTAATGGCCTCTCTGGAGGCTGAACTCAAAGGACTGGTCTCTTTGGAGGAGGTGAAGGGGAGTCTAGTGAGGGGAGGCGTCAAAGAGGTGGAGGCAGTGTGCGAGAGTCTTGTTGAGAAAGAAGTAGTGAGGCTGCTGTCATCATCTGAGCTGGATAAAGAGGCGCTCCTTTACCTCAACTCCATCTTCAGCACCTTTCCCTGCCAGGCATGGAGGGCAGCACAGGCTGCTCTACAGCTACACTACAATGGGGAGGACTCTCTGTCCAGCAGGGCTCCCTCAGACGTGTGGAAAACTGTCCTTAGTCCTGCTCCGACATCAAGCCCCACAGCCTCCCTCCCCTTCGCAAACGGAAGGCCAAAACACATTGCCAACTGTAAAGCCAAACAGATGAGCTCCACTTCCCCATCTGCCCTGCCTGTGTTTGAACTCCTCTGTCAGTCGGTTTTTCACTTCCAGCCTAGCTGGCTGCCCAGGTTCCTTGAGCTCGCCCAGCAGCAGCAGCAGGGTTCAACAGGCCTGGGTCTGAGCCTTGCCGCTTCCTCCTGGAGCCTTTCAGGTGGAAGAGGAGGGGACAGCGGGGAGAACAACATGCCTCTGTACAAACGAGCTCTGTGTATCTTATCCAGTCTGAACCCAGACAGAGACCAGGAGCAGGACCTGGAAGTGGAGCTGCTGCTGGTCAGCAGGAGGCCCAACGCCATCCTGCAGGCACTGAGAATCCTGATGGGGAGGCAGCAGTGGGAGCGGGTCACCCAGGTGGCACACAAGTTCTGCAGTCAGAGCCCACTCCTCAACAAGGAGATTTTCACTACTCTGCTGTGTGAGGTAGCTCAACACCGAGACCTGGACCCATACCTGGACCTGCTGTGGGCGCTGTGCCCCGAGGACTTCACCGTCACCACCATCCTTAACCTAGTGCTGAAAAATCTGCCCCCGCCCAGCACTCTCTTCCACTCCTCCTCTTTCTCCATATCTAGTGCAGCCTTGTCATCTCCTGCTCCTTTTGCAGACTCGCAGAGCAGCCAGCTGACCATCGGGCTGCTGAAGCCCCTGCTGAGGAAAGTACTTCAGAGAGAGACAAAGCCCAGCCAGCGCTATGTTGATATTCTTCAGTCCCCATCATTCCCTCCGCCAGCGCTTCCTCGTCAGCCTACAGAGCAACCCAGCTCTGTCACAGAACCCAATACGGACTCAGCTCTGTACAATATTTCCGCAACTCCTGAACAGCAGACATGCCCACACACGACTGTTCAGAGATCCAGGGTGGCACTACCTGCTCATCCAATCTGAACAAACACACTGTAAACAGAAAACATTCCAAGCATGATCTGACCAAAGTGTGTTAAACTTCATATTAAATCAAACATATTAAAACAGAATAGCTTGAGTAAGTTACAATGTAATGCAGTTAGACATTAGTGTCAGCTCAGTTAAAGTATGACTACTAGAAGCTTTGAAATGACTACTGAACATCCAACTAGTGTAAACATTTGGGTTAATTTTTAAGTTTTAATGTGTGTGTGTATATATACTGTATCTGCAATGTTATTTATCTCTTAAGCCTTAACTGCACGTGAATGAGAATGATCAAAATGCGATACAAAAAAAACAATTGTCATTACAAACACAAGCCACAAACTCTGATCTGTGGAGTTATTTGTGGGAATAATGTTGTCTATATAATAGATGCCTGCTAATTGTAGCCAAGTATAGCTTGCTGAAGAGTCGCTAATCTACTGAGTGTTTTCAGACAAGCTGGCCTTTGTGTTTGAATGTTTGTTTTACATGGAGAGGGTGACGATTGTGGGTGGTTTCAAGGTTTATTTACTAAATTCTTAGTTTTGTATTTACCACATGTGCCGAAATGTTACCCTCATTTTAACCGGTTCTACTAAACTGTCTGGTGGGATGTTCTGCATCTGCTTTGCCATTCCTGTCATCCATTTTTATAAACTCTCTGGCCTCCATCTTGTCCACGCTTCCTGACTCACAGGACATTCCAGGCAGAATACCCAGTAAAAGTGACTCACAGTTTGACTTTAAATTAAATTTCACTGGTAATTCTGTTAGGATTTGAGAGTGTGTGTGTGTGTAGGACACGTTGTGACTCACACAGGCCACCCTGCTGCTTGTATAAAGTATTCCTTTAATATCATTAGAGATGATAGACTGTCTTGTCTTCTCGCTCCTGCACTTTTATATCACACCAGTCAGTATTGTTTGTACTTTGCTTTATGATTAAGAGCTATGAACATGTTGCCTTTTTGTGTCCAAGCATGTCTTTTTTTTTATTCATAAATGTGGGGAACCACATTAAACTAATTCTTTTTATTTATTTTATAACAGTCTTTTCATAGAGACTGCAAGAAATAATTAGTGTCCAGTGACAATCAGACATCCAAAATGCTGCAGGACAATCTGAGTGTCTATTCAGAGTGCTGCTCTTCATTTACAAGGTAGTGTCACATTTCTGCTGTGTCCTCTCTGCTTCGTTCAGAAGTGGAGGTGGATTTACAGGATCTATGCAGTGTTTTCTGATTTTCTGTACAGTTTCTTACTCTCTTTAATAATGTCTGTGCAGCTTAATTTCAGTTCAGTGCAGCAACTTTCACTCTGTACTTTTACTGAGATTCTCTGGGAACTCCCCGACTTCCCCATCCAACTGCTCTGTCTGGCACTGTGACAATGTTAAACATTAATTTGCCTTAAACTCTGCTTCGGGCTGCTGTTAACAAATGGGATTTCTTTCTGGATGTGCTCTGACAAAGTTCCATATCTACATTGTAACTTTTGGTGAGGCAGTATTTAAAGAAATGTATAAGTATTAATGAACAGATGCTGTATGCTATTAAACTGAGAGATAAAACTTCTGTTTAATGATGTACATTTTTCACAGCTCACCAAATATGTTAAGCTTTTAAGGTGTAGTGCGTGTGTAGGTTTAAAAAAACTTACATTTAATCATACCTACCTGTTGCTTAGTCAACTACACTAAAAAACATACCAGCTTCTTGTTTTGATACCTGCTAACTTCCTTGTTCCACTGAGATTAAAATAGCTTTGTGTGTGTGT
>JAVQJX010136210.1:0-13250 GCA_036025115.1 Ambassis agassizii
GGGGATGCATTCCTGTAAACCAAACCCTGTCCATTCCCTGCTGATGATCATGCTTACAGAGCTCCAATCTTCCAGGTGAAATAATATCAGAAATCTGAACTTTTCCCTTTGTGCCTTTCTCTGCTAACATTGTGTGTCTTTTTTTTTCACCTCTGGCAGACTCTAATGACTCTCATGCATATCTAATGTGAGCCACCTTCCTCAAGGTCCATTCACTTCTGGCAAAGTTCACCTCATTCTATCGCAGCGCCTGGCAAATAATTCAAACTGGAATACTGTAGGCGGTGAATTATCATACATAAAATGGTTCCCTGTCACACAAGCAACAGCAGCATGTCCTACCTGGAAGGTCACAGCCCAGGATCTCCACTCTCATCCCAATCCCAGCTGGAGACCACCTCTCTGGGTAGAGTCTGATGTACTGGGCCACTGTCTCCTCAAAATGACGGAGCTCTGGAGTGTCATAGTGCGTGTTCCCCTCAAAAATCTGCAAACATACGACACTCAGCTTCCATCATAAACACACGCAGGAGGATCATTTTCTAGCTTCGTGCCTCACTCACCTTGGGAAGGCTCGTCTTACTGTCCATGATGAAGTTCCACTCTTTACCGTTCAGACTGTACGCCACTTTGTACTTCCTGACGAACGCCCGGTTGTCTGTGGTGGCTCCGCTTCCCGCATCGCCTCCTCTCGCTCCCTGGGTGATGATTCCGCGCACCGTTTTGGGCACACCGAGGTCCACCTGGAGAAATTTTGATTAATGGATGATCGGGGAGTGAGATGCTGTTGCATACGTGCGCTAAGCCTCTCGTACCTGAAGCCACTCCTCTCCAGCTAGCGGCTGGGCAGGAGCTGGAAACCAGCCGGAGCGGCTGGCCACGAGGCGGGCGTTCCCGGGACTCCACACCATGTCCCTGCTGGATGAGACTGAGATCTGGCTATCGGGGAGCAGGCCGGACAGCAAGCCCTGCAGGTCTGAACACGGAGCATCTGGAGAGCAAAGCAGACATTACTCTAAACTTCACCTCAGAAGGGTTGATGGAGAAGTTTCCAGCGATGACCTCACACACATATTGCTACACACAATCCCACCAGGGAGCTGTTAAGCTGTGCCGCAGGATTGCACTACAAGCCGCTGAGCAATAAGAGTATATGCTGGAGCACACAGGAGAGAATGAGGAAGAAGGAGAGAGAACTACTGCCTCATATTCACAATGCAATTAGTGAGATAAAAGCATCTATGTGGATCCAGATCCTGCTCTTCACATCTCACACAAATATTCAAGTATTGTTCTTTATATTAGCCCAGTCTGCTCACTACATTTTATGCAGATTCACCGGCAGAAAGTACACGTACATGTCAGAGCACTTGGAAATGAAACTCATTCAGATATGGATGGGTGAGTAGTATTGAACTTGCTGAGGGGAGTGTGTGTGTGAGAGGGAGAAATGAGGATTAAGGGGATAAGAAAGGTATAATATAAGGAGCTGGGAGTCACAGAAGTGGAGAGAGGAAATAGACTCGTAGCTGCAGATGACGGATTGGGGAGGCTGGGAGAAGGAGAGGAAAACGCAGAGACGAGACGCCTACAGAGGCAAACAGCAGGAGAGGGAAGGGTGGAGCTGGATGAGCATGGAGGAGAGCCGCAGAGGAAGGGAGCGAGGGAGACGTTAGTTGTGCTGACGGTTTAAGAGAACGCAGATCAAAGTTTCATGCTGTTATGTCACTGCAAATGCGGGAGATGTAAATAATGAATAAAAGCCACAGGAAGTGTGTGTGTGTTGGTGTGTGCTGGCGGGTGGTGTCTGCGTGTCTTTTCGAAAAAGGTGCGCCCCGGTTTTGAGGTCACGGCTATATTTAGAAGGCGCTTGTGTGCAGATGTACCTGTACTGTACGAGCTAATAGTTATTCCAATAGCGGCTGTTGAGGCTGAAGTGAATCACAGTTTCTGATGTAAGAGTGCATGGGGAGCCATGAATGATTGATCGGTACTCGATATAGAAAAGCTCGTGCAGCAAAGAGGACACATCAAAAAAAAAAAAAGTATCTAAAACCATGAGAGGAGAAAGAGTCAGCGCTGAGGGAGACGAGAAGAGTGAAGAAGACGTGGGAGTGCATCGAAAGAGGGAAACGACACTGGTGGCGCCTCTGGAAGGAAGACTAGGGTACAAGTTTCTTTTAATTAGCCTGAGGCTTGCTATGTTTAAAAGATAGCAGGGGGAAGTGTGGGAGAGTGCCTAAATACACATGTATGTGTATGCTGAGCTGGGTTTTTATGGTTTGGGAAGTTAAATGCTGTTGAATGTGACCTTCTTTTTAAGCAAAGTATACATTTTTTGTTGGTAGCGGTAGGGTTTTAATGGAGAATGTAGCATACACACACCTGTAATCTGGCATCCATAAAGCTCGAAGCGGAGGGCGATGCCGTTCTTCCAGGTCTGCGGCCGGATGCGGACAAACCGGGCCAACACCGGCTGTGGGACGCGGTTCAGAACCACTTCTGTTGGATCCGTGTTAGCGTGGAAAATCTGTGAAAACAAAAAGAGGGTTGTCAGAAGGAGAGGCTTTATTTCTCCTCTTCTCACACACATACCCACCCACAGTGCACAGATTTGCTTGGCTGAACACACACACACTGACAGTGGCAGCCCGGACAAAGCATAGACAACCCAAACATGTATCCAATGTCACCGGCCCAGCTGTCGATGTGTTTTGGGGTCAAAGGTTCAGCTCTGGGAGGCTGGGAAAGCCCAGCCAAGGGTGAGCTTGTCTCTTTTTCACTTCCACATACACACACACAGTGCAAACTCATCCACTAACGTCCATCCACCTCCATGCTGGTGGTCATGGGAAGCTGTGGAGACATGACCTGACATGACCAACCACTATTAGTTGTCAGACACAGGAAGTCTACCCAGGTGGGCAGGATGCTAGTGAAATTCACTTCCTAAGGCGTCCACTCCAAAGCATCAACATTCATCTCTTCTGTTGGAACACTCCCTTCCTTCCATTTGCTCTAAAGTGGTGGGGTGTGGCAGCAGGGGTCGCAGGCAAATGGAACCAGGGTGGTCATGTTACTTCCTGTTTTTTTGAGTAACCCGTGATGCTCATTCTTTTCTGCATCAGTTCGTAATTATGAATAACGCCCTTGTCCACATCCTTCTTGGAGACCGCACAGTTGACATCCCTCCACACCTCCTGTCTCACCCACATCTTCCTCTTGTTGGTGGCTACTAACTGAAACCACACAGGAAACCACAGTGTCCCCACACAAACACATCCTACACACTCAGATAAGCAAAGGAAGTGTCTTTTAACTGACTGTTAAGTGTCATTCACTCAATCTGTCTGCAGTTGATACGGGAGAGCTGCTGCATGCTGCTGACCGACCGATATCAGCATAAACCCCACAGGCTATAACATCACAGCCACTGCACACAATGGAGAGACAACAGCAGTACAAGCAGCTGAATTAAACATTAAAGGCATCATTTTTTTTTTTTTATAAAAAACCTCCCTACATGGTTTTTCTTTTACTTTCATCCGAGCACTAGATGATCAAACGTTAGTGCGCTCCCACAGCCTAAAAATTTGATCCCCTTTTATTTAGATAATGTCCTTTTTATCCTGCTACGTATTGTTGTGTATTTTTGTAAAATTTTCCCACCCATCCAAGTGAAATTCCACAACCAGTGGGAATGATATGCCTTCAGAATCCTGCTATTTGATTTTGGGCATGGTTTGATTTAATCAAGTCGAGCTGACAAAGCAGCGTGAGTGTTTGAACAGATAAGCGAGGCTATCGCTGCTCTATCTGCTGCTGGATCGAGGAGAGACAGCTGTTATGTTTACCTTATATGTGGGCTTCTATGGGGGTTATGTAAACACCCACGCATGCTCACACAAAAGACAAGTGTGTGATGGAGGGTCCTCGACAAACCAATCATTTACCCTGCCCACTCCCACTGAGCAAGAGCAGACAGGAGAGATTCAGTGGACAAGAAAGCAGCAAGACTGAGGGGAGGAAGGGGAATTTGGACGAGGAAGCGGGGAGCGGCACACAAGAAACAACGAATAGATTCATTACAGGAACAGGAAGTATTTATCTCATAATAACGCAAAATTCAGTGGAATTTCCTCAATTACTGAAAGTTCACTGAAAACACATCCTTAAAGCATCATAATAGTGAATCCTGTACCGTCAGATAAACTCTGACCTGTAAATTTAAAAAGAACTTCACCAAAATTTGAATTTCAAGACAACAATAGAGCAGCTGGGAGCATGGCCAAGACTACTGACACAAAAAAAGAACATTTTGCTCAATAAGAATCAGCTCTTTCTTTGGGATGTGAGCAAATGTAGAAAGACAAGGACAGTCTGCAGTCCCAGCCTGACTCTGTCCCTAACACTTGCGCCACTCTATTGTCAGGATACCTGAAGGGTCGCTCATTTGACTCAGAGGTTAGAGGTCAACGGCCAGTGGTCGCTCATTGACCAACTTTTGGATAACATGGTTACTTTTTGACTCACTTGGAATGAGGGCTTTAAACTGACACAATAAGCCTGCTTTCTTACTTTTATGAAATGTGTGTGTGGCGGAATGCTTTACAAACACACATACACACTGAAATCTGCCCGACGACCGACATGTTTCTTTTTTTTTGCAGGCCCCGCCCCTCACGTGACGCTCTATCGATGTGCATAATTAATGTTGTCATGTTGTGTCTCCCGCTGTGAGGAGTCATGAAAATATAACGAAGAGCCCATTACACACATTGCACAGCGCAGCAATGCGACGGGTCAGACAGGTTTGTGCGGACGTCGGCGGGACTCAGGCACCATGGGTTTTTAACTATTGATGACCTCCACAGAGAACGAGGTCACTGTGGAAGGCATGTGGCTTGTAGTAAACAACATATCCAGTGTGAACCTGGATCTTGTTAGAACATTTGTTTCTGGAAAATGAGGCATAGATGAATGTATAGATTGATTTATTTCCCCATCTCTATTTGCTGGTGTTCTGCCAGTGTTTTTCTCCCAGCTGATGGCACCGTGGGGAGATGCAGCAAGCTCTGCACAAGACATTATTGGTTTCCCAGACATTTTTTTTTTGATCCCGGCCTCTTTCTCTGTCCATTACACTCCTCCATCCCCCTGCCTCCCCACGCCCTGCATCTCTCACTATGAAGATGTTGACAGTAGGAACTGGTTCCAGCTGGCCGCTCTCCACTACTGCCTCTAAGAGGATCTGTGTGTGTGTGAAGGTTGAAGCAGTCATACACCAAAACTAGTCATCCTCATTTATACAGATGTTGCCAGTTGTGTCTCTGAATGCAAATTTACAGACACAGAACAAAGCTTTGTGAGAGAGTGATGGAGGAGCAGGCTGAACTGCTGTGTGAGCTGTTTTCTGTCTCCCTTTGTGTGTGTGTGTGTGTGTGTGTGTGCAGACTCAACACTGGGATTTTCCACGCAGACGCTGACTGATGACAGAGTGTGTGTTTTTAATGTTAATTTATTTGAGTGTCTATACAAGAAAAAAAAATCATTGTGTGTTTGTATGTGTGTGTGTGTGTGTGTGAGAGATATGCGAGTGTGTTGGTATCTCATCAAGTAATGAGGTGCATATGTGAGCAGTGTGACTTTGAATTAACAAGTCACATGGGTGTCAAATTAGAAATGTGTTGGCATGCAGAAAAAAAAGTCACACACTCACACAAAGCTGGTGTTTCTGTCTCCCTCCAGCACATACTTTTATCCTTCTTCTATAAAATAACCTTTATTAAGCACATTTGCTTTCCCTCATTAACAAACACACTGAGGCTTTTTATTCATCTGATGCACACACTCTTCCAAAGCCACATTAGCTTCAAACTCACTGTTAAATGACAATTAGAAGAACCAAATCCCAGTTATTACAGGACCCCCTGATGAGAATTGAGCTTCAACCACTTAAGGGCTCTTTGGGGGGGGGGGGGCTTTGGATGGGCTAACTGGTCGTTTGTTGAACATGACTGGTGGATTAGTAGTCACGGAAGATTCAAGTGCAGCCCACAGGGACCAGGAAAGAACCTGTCTGGCGAAGAGCCCATCACTGTTCAGCAGTCACCATCTTTTGTTGACCTCTTTTTGCCTTTACTGGTTTAAAAGCGAGCAAACATCTCCCTCACATGCATCATCTGTCTGAATCCATGTCTGAGAGTGTTCAAACATTTTTTTTTTTTTTTACTCAGACAGATTAGAGGACTCAGATTACAGACTACAGACAGACGGGCTCACATCATATACAGTACATATGCGCACGCACACACTGATCTCCAGACAGAGAGATCAGCCAGGGGTTATTTAAAGAGGGGGGTGGATGTGTGTGTGTGTGTGTGTGTGTGTGTAGAAGGAGTGGGGAGCATCTGGGGGGGTTCTAATAAATTGCACAGATGTTGACTTTTAAGTCAAATCCACATTTCGTTCAATAATCTCCACATCAAATACCCCCCACTGGCCCCACCCAAACCAATCACTGGCACACACAGAAGGGGGGCCCCTGGTCTGGAAGGGTAAGTGGATGTGGATTAACCACCCCCACCCCTTCTCAGCACACCCTCCCTTGCCACTCTCTCTATTTTTTAATTTTTTTTTTGTTGCTTGAAATCCGCAGTGACCTTAACCCATATAAGAGGGATGGAGTTCGAATCCCCAGGAGACGGGCTTACTGTGGGTGGCACCATGACAACAACCCGCACTATACTGTACATGTGTATGAATCCACCACCACCCACCTATCGTACACACCGACACACACACAACAAGGCTCACTAAACACCAATTTAAACACTCGTCCTGTGACCTTAACGGTTTCAACACAGTTGGTGTTTGTGTGTTAGTCAAAGAGAGATGATAAACAGCAAGCCAAGATAAGGGCACATAGAGGACTCCATTGTTCTTGTTTGTCAGGTTTCCCCTCCCCTCTCTATCTCTATCTCTTTTTCCTTCCCATCCCTTCTTTCTCTAACTCATGACTGGGGTCATGGCTCAGGTTCATAAACAGTCCTAGAAGGGGAAAAGCTCCTTCAGGAATGCTGCATTCACTGACAAGGATGTTGGATGAACACAACAGGCTCTGTTGTTGGAGAATATTTGGCTAAATATGAGAAAAAGGGGGGCTTTGTAATACCAAGTTCAATTATAGGTTGAAGTAATTAAGCATGTTTAACCCCTTTAGGCTCATTTTATGTTAATGTATTCTCATATGTTTGACCTGGGTCTGTTTCCATAACATGCTGACATGTATATCAGTGAGGCAGTCCTACCTTGTGGTTCTTGCCATGCCGGTACACCATCCAGTCCTCCCCATTGGTGCTGACCTCCAGTTTGAAGGTGGTGACGTAGTAAGACTTCTGAGTCTCCTTGGACACGGCACCCTGTGTGGAAATCCCTGTCAGAACCTTGAGGAAGTGGAGATCGACCTGGAAGACAAAAGATTTGAAATTTAATTCCCATTATTGAATTGAAATGTAGTGGAAAAAGAAGAGCGTGCAGGATTTATGTTGCTCGGGGCTCATGTCGACACCAGAGACACAGCAGCTGCCGTGTCTATCTGTCACACAGACAGCAGGGAAGGGAAGCCGACTGTGGCCTACTGCTGAGGAAGCCTAGGTGGTATTTGTGTGTGTGTGTGTGCACTCTCATGTGTGTGAGGGGAGGAAGGCTGGAGGCAAAGATCAATGGCGTAGTGTTCGGATGCATTCCAGAAGAGCACCTTCATCAATCACCAGCTCTACATGCACACACGTGTGTGTGTGTGTCGGAGACAGGAAAGATTGAGAGTGCAGAAGCACTTCCTTATCATCAGTTCACAGTTCCTCTGCTTCCTATATACTGTGTGTATACAGTATGTTCTCACTGTACGTCTATTGTCTTCAGTAAGTGATCTTTTTTTTTTTTAATTGCACACCTGGATGTACTCCTTGTTGCTGTCCTCTGCGGGCGTCCAAGCGTTGTCGTCATTGTTGAGGCGGGCCTGGCGCGGCAGCCAGCGGTTGTCGTAGAAGGTGGTTGAAGACGAGATCTGATCGTCGCTGATCTTCCCCGACTCCATGCCGAGCGCCATGCTGCAGTGGAACGCTGTGGGAGACAGCAACCGTACAAGGTATGAAGATGGAGAGCGAGCTGCAGGGACACTTTTTTTTCTTTTTTTTCAAAAAGAAAAGATCTAACAGAGACAGGAACAAGAGAAGGACAGAACGTAGCACCAACAGGTGAGCAGAGGTAAATTGAGGTGAAGTTAATTTATATTCTAAAAGAAAATAGTCTACTTCTGAGAAATCAAGCTCTTGTAGGAGAGCGCAAAATAGGCTGAGAGGGGGTGAGAGAGAGCTGTGAGACTGAAATAGCATGAAAGTGAAAAGTTGGAGAGGGTAAGAGGAGAGAATGCTGAAGGAAGAAAGATGAGTGTCAGCGGAGATGACAGAGACCAAACTGTTGAAAGGGAGAAGATAAAGATGGGATAAAAAAAAAAAACAGGTAAACAAACCTACACACAAAAACATAGTCTAAAAGTTATCTTGCACTCACAGTCAGTCACTTGTTTGTGTGTCATGTTGTAACGGGCGGAGAAGCCGTCTTTGGCTACGGCCATGTCGGTGTGGAAGGACAGGGACAGCAGGCCCGAGGACGACTGGATCTCTGGAGGGATCTTTGTGCCGCAGTATCGACCGATCAGAGGAGCCACTGCAGACACACACACACACACACACACACACACACAGGAACATTCAGGATGATATCATCATGTTCATTTCAAATTAAAAATAGGCAGAGCAGAGACAGGTTTCCAGTGGCCACGCTGTTTCAGTAAGTGTTGTCTAATGAGTCACAGCATGTATTTTCCCCCTCTCTCCCATAACTCTCCTGTCCATCCCTCCATCTGCCATGCGTGTCTCAGCCAGGGCCCAGCAGGGGACTTGGAATCCCCGCCTTAATGCAAGCTGCACTGGGATCAGCGGCGCGCACACAAACACCGAGGATTACAACGGTCTCAAGACAGTTCACTTGCCAGACAGCAGTCTTCACCCTTCCGTCTCGTCTCCCATCCCTCCTTCACGCCCGAGGACTCGGCTCACTGGAACTAGGTTACACTTTAATTTGCTCCTAATTCTCAACTTTTGAATGGTATAAATTGTTTTCAGCTATCAAAGCTCCCGGATCCAAGGCTATAATTGGAATTTTAAATCCACTTGGATCCCTTTTTAGCAAGTGAAAATGGAATAATTAGAGCAAATCCTCAGCTCCTTGCTTCATATTTTTGAAAAGCGAGAAGAAAAAGAAGTGAAGTGAGAGGTGAGAAATGAAGCACTCACCACCTCTAATGTGACTTTTCAACAGCACCCAACATTACCCTATGGCGGTCACTATCAAAGCCCTTGTTAACATTTTTCTTTCTAACGCCTAGCTCCTCCTATTGGATACAGATAGTCATCATGGCCGTCACTCTCGCTCGCCTTAGGGAGGAAGGAAGTGCTAGGTGATAAGGAGGGAGGATAGGAAGGGGGTGATGAAGAGTGTTATTATGGAGAGGGAAGAGGGCCATGGGAAAGGACAGCTCCTTAGGGGTGTCCGAGCTCCCTGTGTGAAATAATGTTTCCTCTATGTAACGTAATGGAATGTGAGGCAAGGCTGCATACATCAAAGAGAGTGACGGCTGCTCGGGAAATTGAAGACTGCTATGCAAAAATTTTGTGCAGGAAAGCGGCGGATTGCATGGATCAGTATTTGTGCGAAATTTTCAAAGCAAGAGTTCTAACAACGTAAACGCCATTCATCCCTCACCTTGCGGGAGACCGTCCCAAACGTCCAGCCAGTCGTACTTGCAGTCGCCTTCTCCCACCAGCAGGGGGTCGTTCTCCAGGTCAAAGGTCATGAATGTGAGGGTGATGTCCATGTGGGGTGGGGCAATGATCATGTATGAGCACTCCAGATTGTGAGGGTATTTATCCGGGAACCCAGGGGACTCGATCATGCCGGACGGGTTGGTGAAATTGCGGAAGCAGAACTCCGACCCTAATCGGATACAAGGATAAGAGGATATTCAGAGTGGAATAAAAACAAAAGCAAAAAAAACAGTCACGTTAAGAGTAGATACAGGAATAAGCCATCGATCATGCAGGGATATCTCATCTGACTTGCAGAGGGTGTTTTGCGGAAAGTCGTTCGTCACTGACAGCCTGCTGGAAAATACAGTAGCTGCAGCAGTTATTACAGATGGAGGACAAAATACTCCTCAGACTGGCTGTTGCATCATTGTTCTTTCATTGTCAACCTGTCACAATTTTTCAAAGAAATGGCCAATAATTTCAGCCACCTCTTTGTTCAAAAATAAACAAAATCACAGCCTGAGTTGTGCCCTTAAAAACCCCCGTCCTTATGAGACTACATAATGTAACAGCGATACGCTTAATGCGAAGCTTAAGAGAGGCATTCATTCGATGAATCAAATGTTCTTATTTGTGCTGTGTGCGTATTACTATCTTTCACACACTACAAAAGTTGTGTAATGGTTCTAAGTGGCCCCTTTGCGGCGGCTCCTCATTAGCCATGCAGATTTATGCGCCCTGGGCTGCTCACCTTGAGCGGCAGCAGCTGTGTGGCTCAGATCATCTACCCATCAGCCACTGCTCTGTGGCCCACTGGGGAACCTGAGTCACGGCCGAGTGTTTATGGACCGGCACATCAATGAGGTTGGGAGAGAGCTGACAGTCCGGCGCATGCACACACACTCGAATAAAATAGACAGAGGGGGGCTTTACACAAATGTCACACACACACACAGCCTCATTCACAAAGTGCAGTCAGCATGTCTGTGTCTGTTTTCTCCTCGGACATTTCTATCTTTATAACATAGACTATAAACAGCCGGCTCAGTTTAGCTGCATGTCTCTATTTTTATGCTCGCCACAAGGACAAATATCTTCATGTGATAACGTTGCTCATTCGATCTTTGTCCAAGTGCACATGTCAGAAATGCCTGTGCTGGCGGCCTTTCTAAATCAACCGATGACACTTCGCCTCTCTTCTCACAGCTATTCTCATTTCTCTCCAAGCAGGATGCATTTCAGTGTTGCCGCACTGCCGCAAAGAGTGTGTTTGCGCGCTATTTTCCCATCGTTGACTTGTGTTGCAGAGCAGATAGGGAGGGCAGGTTGAAGAGGCTCATGGGGGAAAAAAAAGCATCTGGTGGATTTCAAACCTGGGAAAGCGGCAGTGTCTTAGAGAACTGCCAGGCTGTGTTTGATAAACACATTCATATTCATAAAAGCAGCGTTTAGGAGAGCAGACATGTTAACAGAACATTCCTTCGGCGGCATTCCTCTGAGGCACCAGTCCTTATTATCAGGCAGCCCTATAAAAGCGGAGGGGTCGCCCGGCTGCTCTGGCCCTCCCTTGTCTGTACTCAGTTAATGGCAGAGAACTGACCCCACTCAGGAAAAAACTCAGGAGACATACCCAAAGTGTCTCACTTTGATTTTATTTTTTTTCTCCTCTCTTTAAATTCCAATTGCCTCACATTTATTTGTGCGTGTACATGTACACAACAACTTATCTGGCATGTACGAGTGAGCTGTACTGAAATGTATGAATCTTCACCCACATGTTAAAAGCAGCATTCAACCTTCTGTGTCCACTCCCACACACACACACAGCAGCATCAAAACACCACTGAATCATCTGCCTTCATGCTAGGAGCCTGCCTACACACACACACACACACACACACACACACACACACACACACACACACACACACACACAGAGCAGGCATTTTGAAATATGACAGTAATTTACAGCAAGCTCCTGGCGATATCTCTCTATCCCCACAACTACTGACCTCGCCTCACTGTGTTAAGTGTGTTTGTGTGCAGTTGCTATGTGTGATATCTGCTTACAATGCAATTAACAATAAACTATTCATGAGCCATATGTGCTGTGAGCGAATGTCTATGCATCATTTTTCTCTCATTAAGCTGCTCACGTGTGTGTGTGCGTGTGTTTTTTAGCTGCTGGCACGTTTGTGTCTCCCCGTATGTGTGTCTGCTGAAGGTGTGTGTGACAGCTTCTCAGTGTGGTTTGAGACCCAGTAACACACTGGCCTTGTTTCTTACTGGGTCGCAGTGCAGCAGTCTGCCGAAAACTTCAATCTGCGCACAGCTTGACGCCGTCGCCTGCAAACACACCACTCTTTTTTTTTTCTTTTCTTTTTTTTTTTTAAACACAGCTCGCCTCACAGACATGCCAGTGCTGTGTGCAGATCTGAGTGTTCCTGTATGCATGAGTACCTTCTCTTTTCGTTAGCACTCATTACTTCACAGTGTATGAACATGCCAAAAACAAGCCCCCTCCCATACCCGTCTCCATCACCCCTCAGCCCATGTCTTACACACACACACGCTCGTGGTTGGTGCTTGCATCGCACCGTGAGCTGCCATTTGGCAAGAGCTGTCTGCTGGCAAAGAGTGGGAGGTCATGGTGTGAGTGTGTGTGTGTGTGTGTGTGTGTGGAGAGACATGCGGGGGGAGCATAAGGGTGAGTTGCTGGGTAGAAACCACTTGAGTCTCTTGCACTTGAGTGCCTGATGTAGTAGAAGCTCCACATGTTGTGTCAGGGCAACCCCCTACCCTCCTTCTCCTCCTCCTCCCTGCTCTGCTCAGCAGCCACGTGCAGAATCCGCGTTCATTCACTCTTTTAACTTTGTCTCGTCTGGCGGCGTCTTCCTGTCCTCGGCACGCAAACCTCTCGCCGAGGGCTCACCTCCGCGTTCTGCCGCGCATCAAAAACCTGCCTCGCCCTCCGCTACATACATCTACTCCTCATACACAGACACACGCAGATCTCTCATGTAACCTCTGCTTGAGCTCGGTGCGAGATTTCATTGAAGAAAATCTCTCCCGAGGCAACAGAGTAGGGGTGTGTATGCGTGCGTGAATGTGTAGCGGAAGGGGCTTGCTACACAAGGGGATTCGTGTGGAAAATCCACAACAACAACAACAGCAACAACACTGTGTACAACAAAAAAGGAAAACAAAATTCTTGGCGTGCCATGGTCTGGCACATTTATAGACTCAGAGCATCAGTCTGAGGCTCTTTCCTATGAAGAGGAATGCTTCTTCTAAGCCACTCTGATTCCTCTGTTATGTGCTGGAATGCCATCATCAGCACCAAAAATGCAGACAACAAACACCCCCCCCCCCCCCCGT
>JAVQJX010136216.1:0-11973 GCA_036025115.1 Ambassis agassizii
CAGTAACAAAACACCAAGATAACAATATAATTTATCACAAAAACATTTTTTTTTTAAGACTGGTTGTTTAGGAATATCTCCAAAATGACAGGTTGGTGAATTTCAGGCCAAATTATTTCAGCCTTCAGTATCACTATCATCAAGAGTCCAGCTTGCTTTCATCAGGAGACTAAAAATAGGTGAATTTATCTGCAACGGTCTTGTGGTTGGATCTGAATGTGTACGTCAAAAATATTCGGTAGGAATAAGTCACCATTTGAAGGCTTTACCTGCACCAGGAATCCATGCTGCAGACTCGGTGTGGTCTTACAGTGCCTGATGGCCTGTGAAGTGAAGAGCAGCTCAATCAGCTGTTTGGTGCTGAGCTGTGCGGATGATTTGACGGCAGAGACCATCACTTTCTGTTGTCAAAGAAAAGGTAGTGACAAGGTTATTATAAACTCTGCAGTAAATAACACCCAGAAATGTGTTCTCACCTTTCCGCTGGGTGTGTAGGTGAAGAGCTCTCCGGCTGGGTTCTTGATGGTGTATGAGGTTGTTGGGTTTATGAAAGGGTTGAGTTTCATCGCTGGTAAAATAATCCGACCCTTCACAGCAGGTTCTTGGATCTCGTTGGGCCTGCTCATATAAATGAGATGTCAACATGGATCAGAGAACTCAGCTATGATCAGTGAAACAGCTGCGCTACTCTTACTTTGATAGTGGTAGCCAAATGCTGAGTCTTGCGCGAAACTTCTTGATGGTTCCACTTGCCCTGAACCAGCTGTGTCTGCTCTTTTGTCGGACCACGATGCTGTCATTCGTCAGGAGTTTCCACTCCTGAGAAATGAAGCTATTGAGGACACTGTGGGACAGAACAGTCAGTAGGTGGATGGAGCTCATCCCAGCCATAGCAGTGAAAGTATGAACACACTCACTTCTGCAGTTGTTTCCCTAGACTGAAGTGATCAGTATTAGATGGCTGAAAGATCTCAGCTGAAGGAGCTGCACTTAGAAACATATCTTAATGAGATGTGTCACATTGATTCAGATTGACTTGTGTTTGTGTTGTTGGTGCTCACCAGGTCCATCCAAATACTGAGACATAGAAAAATGCAGGCGGATGACGATGGGCTCCGACAGATCAACCTTCCAGGCTTTGGCTGCTTCCTCCTGTGGACATGTGACAGTGTTAACAGGTCCATCAGATGATGCATAATGTTCTAGCAAAGGTACTCTCTTAAGTACAGCATGACTCATCATGAAGATTTTTTTTTTGTTCTGATCTTGAGAGTCTCTCGTCTCTCGCCATTTCTGAAGAACTGTCAGTGGTCCACTTCAGAAGTGTTCTTGCATGCAAAGTCCCAGCTAAGTTCAACGTTTACAGTTGCCTCATGTGGACTGCCCTGAAATCTATAGCTCTATGTGAGACCAATTCTGCCGACAATCAGACTGATAACGTGGCAGTAAAATACAGCCTTCATTCATCTGCTACACAATTAACTATTACAACAGAAACAGTCAACAATTCAGATAAATATTAAACTCCACAAACTTCGTTTCTCCTGATGTAACTTACATCGAGAAAGCTGGTATAAATGTTCAAATCCACATCCACACCATCAATGGACTCATACTCCCTGTTAAAAAGGAACGAAGTGAGAAACAAAGAAAGTAGAACAGCAGAAGAGATCCCTTCATTTTAATGACAGATGTTTAGATGTTCACCTGACAGAGACTGCAGCGTCTGAATATAAAGTCCGGACTGCCTCGATGTCTGCATCCAGCTGAGGGTGGTGATACAGGTCAGTGGCACAGCTCTCCTGTCAAGACACACACTAATACAGTTAGCTCCTGGTCCAAACAGCTCAGGAGCACCACAGGGGGTCGAGGGATTGAATGTTTGAATGTTTACTACTACACTGACGAAACCTTTAATGCCCATCATAACAAGAAGGTGCTATGATTCAGAGCAATATTTGTTATCAGCCCCAGTTAGCAGTGATTTCTTTAAATACCACCAACTTTAACAGCAAAACGATGAATGAATATGTACTTGGCATCCACACATAGTTTCATCCTCATCGCTCTCCTCATCGCTGTATGTCTCTGTCCATGGCTGCCACTCTGCCGTCTCCTGTTGAGGTAAAGTCAAGGACATGTCAGTCAAAAGATGTGTGTATTTGCCTGCCATTAAGATGATATAATACAATATTCATGACAAACAATGAGCATTTTTAAAGCTACATTAAAATATTTACCTGGCTCTGACACTGTTGAACACACTGCTGATACATGATGATTGCTTAGGAGTTGTGGAGCTTTCTTTGTATTATTTCCCCCACAAGGGGGGCATATCTGAAATGCATATCTGAAATGTATTTCTCTGGCTTCATTACACTTCAAGGTGTTGTAACCATATGCCATTTCTGTGGTCACATTTGCTTTGCTAACAGAGTGCTGATGGCCCAGCACATATCAGATTTACTGTGAGATACAGTGAGATTTACCTGCTGCTGACTAGCTTAATCCACACAGCGTGAATTTTATGTAACACTAGCTCATTTATGAGGAAAGACATTAATGTGTGATCTTTAAGCTGTCCATCTTATTTACCCAGTCTACACTGTCCTTTTAAAGAAACTCTCTGTGCCACAGGGAATTCTGCGTAAAAATCTGGATGTTTTGGGCTCATAGACTCACCATGTGTTCAGGAATTTGGCTCCTCTTCATTAATAAACAACGTGTTCATTCCACTGTGACCGAAACTATTTAAGACTTTGCTGGAAAGACATAAACTTAATTATTTTAATTAGTTCAGCTGCAACAGACTTGTCAGTATTTTCTTCACAATATATAAAGACATCATGGATAAGTAATACAACAATTAGTTTATCAGCTCTTACCTCTCTTTGTGCATCTTTTAAATGATGAAGATCTCCATGTGTGAGCCTGACTTCAACAAAAGAATATTCCTCTTTGTGGATCAGCTAGCTGTCTGGGTTTGTCCTATCCCTCTCTGTTTTGAACAGCAGGAAGTCCCACATGTTCAGCTTGACTTCTGGGTCACATGACTCCATGGCTACAGACGCTGACAGCTTGATCAGCTGAACCAGGTCCAGAGAGGGGAGAGGCGGAGGAGGAGCTCCAGGGCTTTTTACTGCATTTATTGTTCTTTTTTTTTTGGAGCAATCGATGTCATATACATATACTGCTCATATGTTATTTTTGAGATGAGAGTCTTCCAGACTTCCAGTCAGACTTATGAATCAGCTTTTAGATCGTGATGAGGACAAAGATCCCTGCTGGTGGATCTGAAGAGTGGCGGTGCGGGTGATGTTTGGCATTTATTAGTCTTCCTGTCTGTCTGCGGCGTGGCAGCCTGACCTTAATCAGCAGTTACCCTTGTTAGCATTCGCCTGCTGCTCTTCTGTCTGACCAGATTAGACACTTCTAGGACTGCGTACATCTGTGCAGGTCTGCTCCAAACAAGTGCTTCCCTCAGGCTAATCCACTTAGACACGAGTGGGTGTTAGTGTCTTTGTTGGAGACGGACACAGCAACATGAATCCATCCCTGTACTTTATACTGCCATTTATGAAGTACATGTGTGCACAGTCAACCCCTGCTCAGATGAGTCAGACGAGAGTGTTGAAATATCACTGTGAGACATTCTGTGCTGCAGGGTTATTGATTTATCATGTTGTTTTGTGTTGTTGTATCCACCCCCCATCTTAGTTTATACACCTACTGCTATATCATAACTTTCAGGTGCTTCATCTGTCAGACACAGATTGACCCAGCTGCAGTACAAACTCATGAACAATGTCATCCAGTCCACATTACAACATAGAAAACTATTAAATTGACTATTTAATACTATTGAATTGATGATTGTTGATGATGAATGATATGTTTTGGTTTCACACTTTTTTTTTAAACTCCATAATAATGTTCAATGTGGTTTTTCCTGCAGTGGGAGCAAAGACGATCAGAGACAATTCAGCTGGATGTCCACAAGAGAGAGCTGCTGATGAGCTGTTGAGACAGAAGGAAACTCGCAGGCAGCTCTGCACTCTGTGCTACTATCATATGCAAAAACACTAAATGCAACTTTAAATTGTCTGCAGATGTTATTTCTGTATTGCTTTCGTTACAGCTGCTGCAAACAGCTCCTCCTTTCTGCTTACTTTGCAGTTCTGCTCTCATTCTGTGTTTTGCAGTCTGCACAGCAGAGGCGGAGCAGATGCAATCAGATCTGTCAATTTATAAGACAAAAACAACATTTAAATAAATAAACGTTGTTATTTTGGTATTTAATCCCCCTATAAACTCAGTACTGTATGTATTTCTCTGCAGGGGCTCTACGTGTTTGGCTTGTACTTTAGAGCAAAGACAGGAGGTCAGTGACCGATGTCAGTTTGGAATCAGATTTCTCCCGTCTTTAAGAATTTACAGCATTCATAGACAGCAGTCATAAAGGGTACGGAGACACAGTATACAGTTGGTTTATACTATTTAAAGAGCTTTGAAGGTAATAAACATTTATTGAAAAGAACTTGCTGTTTTAGACCAACATATAAAGACACTACAAATTTAAGGTTATTTTTTATTTGTTCTTGCCTGTTTATTGACATTATCGTAACACATTAAAGAAAGATATAAAGTAAAATCTGTAAATGTATTCACACTGAGAGTCCTGAACATGGCTGAGGCTGCACTTTTTCACTGCATTAAATACAGAATAACAGAGAGTATGCTTTGAACTCAGTAGACAGGTTAGATCTGATTTTATATAATGGTAGAGTATGTTGTTCATGCATGGAATCCAGTAGGTCTCAACTGTATCTATATATAGCATAATTTACCTCTGCAGAATGACAGCTAGATACTGTATATGGTGAGCTTGCTCATGTCTGCAGTGTAACTAGTGTAGCTGCAGACTGGCTCTATTTTGGTGAAGCTGCATCATGTGTTACTGACTGAGTCTAATGCATCTGTGCAGGAGGAGGCTGATATTAAACCTGAACCTGAAGGAGGCGCCTGTTGCTCATCAGCTGTCGTGATCTTCACACTGTGTACTTTTTAACCCTGTCATGAATTACAGTGTATGATGCACTGGAGCTGTCATTTTGTACGCTGCAGAAATGCACAGATCCCTGCTGAGTTTATAAAGTGCTATTGAACGTGAATCGTGACATGTAGTATGTCAAAGATGAATGTTTGTGTTCTCTAAATAAATTAGGAAGAAGAAAGAAGAAGAAAATAAAGAAAACAGGCATTTTTAAAAATAGAAAAAATAGAAATATCAAGTAATTATAAATGAAGATATGACGTAAGAAGGTGAGATCATAAATATGTTATTTAAAAAAAATAAAATTCAATAAAAATTGTCTTAATGTTATCAAAAATGAACCAATGAACTTCCTTCTTAATTTAAAGACGTCTCATGCCCAAACACTCTGTCAGAAAGAGAATGCAAAAAATGTGCACCCTCTTTTTAACTTAATATTAAACAACCATCCCCGTCTTAATCTGAAAAAAAGAACTGGAAGTATGTGCAAAATAACAAAACAAAAAAAAACAAACTAAGTCCATAAAAATAAAATATGAATGCGAATGGCTCTCCATATTCTGTATGAACTATAGCGCGCTGTAGTTTCAGCCTATCCAGTGTCAGCAGGTGTTCTTGGTCCTTCAGGAAAGTAGTCCCGGCTGGTTAGGGGAATAAAAGTGGTCGCTGCAGCGGAACTAGTTGGCGCTTTGGTCCCTGCAAAGTTCACCCCAGAAGGTGAGTAACAGCGAATGACAGCGTGGAAATGAGAAATGTATAAAGAGAAAAAAGTAAACTTATAAGGTTTTGTATCAGGAAAACTTTTTTTTTTTCTGCAGTTTTTGCGCATGTACACTGGAAAAGGCACACTGGACTCAACTGTTGATTTATTTGTTTTGTTTTGTTTTGTTAAGTTAAACATTTTTCCCCTCTTGGCATGTAATCTAGCTCATACATACACAAATGTACTGACAAAATAAACATCATAATTATCTAATAATTATGTAAAGAAGACTTAAGTGTATTTTTTCTATTAAATAGCAGATTTAAATAAAGCTTTTTTTGATGTGTTTTAGAGATTAGCTTGTCTTTTTGCTGTCATAGTCTTTTACAGGAGCTGTTTAGTCAGCTCTCTGTCTGTATGTCTCTCACATACACGGCACAACAAAATGCTTTAAAGTCTTCCATAGAGAGGTTACACCTTTATTACTCTGTTTTCTCACTGTAATCTTTTCTCTAATTTACTGGTTGTTATGTACAAACACCACAGTTAAAGTCTTGTTTCTGTGTCTGTAGGACTTTTCCTGCAGATACGGATCCAGTCATGTCGAAGTCAAAGGATATGGGCTCCTCTATCATCCACACCCAGCAGCTGCATGCTGCCATGGCGGACACCTTCATTGAGCATATGTGCCTCCTGGACATCGACTCTGAACCTGCCATGTCTCGCAACACTGGCATCATCTGCACAATTGGTCAGACAGATCACCACAGATTGTTTATCATACATTGAGCCAATCAGGTGTTTGACCTGTGTGTCTCTGCATGTCCTGATGCAGGTCCTGTCTCCCGATCTGTGGATATGTCCAAGGAAATGATCAAGGCTGGGATGAACATTGCAAGAATGAACTTCTCTCATGGCACACATGAGGTGAGTGAACGGGGGAGGAATATTCTTTGCATTCTGAAGGCTATAAGTTATGAACCCATAATGTTAAATGGTTTATATGTCAGAGCGGCTGTTAAAGGCAGGACACCTGCTGTAACATCACTTAGAGCCATGCAACAGCCGTTTCTGTTCAGTTTTCCCTTTACAGTGGCAGCAGTTACCCTTGTGGCCTAGTAATAGTTTGTAATATGATCCAGGAGGTTGGTCTTCAGTATAGCCAGTTGGCCATGATACAGTTTTAAAAGTGACCCATTGCCTTTAAAAGTCATGCATCTATTTCATTTTCACTGTCACCTGAGCCATCAAACATATATTTCATCTACAGCCGGCGAAGATCTGGATCTCCAAAGGTTAAGGGTTCGACTCATAGTTGCATCGTAGTCAGTCTGTGCAGTGATGTAGCAACGAAGCACTGATAAATAACAACAAGTCTTCTTCATGAGTACAACGAGTCAGAACAGAGTGATGAAAAGATTTGTCTTGAGAAAGAAAAAATATATATTTGACCTGTGTCTCATTGCTGTGTCAGTTGTCAGTACAGCTATAAATAGGAGTGACCCTCACAGCACCAGAGGGAGAGAGGAAGGCATGTAGAGAAGCCACAGAGAGGCGGCATTATTCACCGAGAACAGTGATTTCATTTTTGTAGTTTTGCATGCAGACAGCTGAACAAGGAAAGTAAAAAAAAAAAAAAATGTGTCAGACAACAAATTATGCGGAAAGTTTTTGTGTTGTGTGACAGCTATTTGTGTGCAGTGAAACTGAACAATGTCATGCTAAAAATGTGTCACAGTTGTTTATGTAACTGCTTCTGTCTGCATGACAGAGGCTGTCCACCTGTTGTTGTGCTAACTTCATTTTACATTTTTAGAATCTGTGAGACAATAAAGATGTTTTCCAGTATGATGATGTTTGTTTGTTTTACAGTACCATGCTGAGACCATCAAGAATGTCCGTGAGGCAACTGAGAGCTTTGGTCCTGGAACTGTTGAATACAGACCAGTCGCCATCGCTCTGGACACCAAGGGACCAGAAATCAGAACCGGACTCATCAAGGGTGTAAGTTCCTGTCTAATGTTTCACATATATGATTTATGTGGAGCAAAAAACTATATGAACGCATCTTTCTTCAGAGTGCCACCGCTGAGGTTGAGCTGAGGAAGGGCGAAACCATCAAGCTCACACTCGACGACCAGTACAAGGAGAAATGTGATGAGAAAGTTCTGTGGCTCGACTACAAGAACATCACCAAGGTTGTGCAGACCGGAGGTCATATCTATGTTGATGATGGTCTGATTTCCCTGAAGGTCAAGGAAGTCGGTAAGAACAAAAAACACTTCCGCCTTTCACGTTCATTTGCGTCGTTTCTAATGTTGAAAATATTTGTGTGTCCAAAGGCAACGACTACATGATGTGTGAGATTGAGAATGGCGGCATGCTGGGCAGCAAGAAGGGCGTCAACCTACCGGGAGCTGCTGTCGACCTGCCTGCTCTGTCTGAGAAGGACATGCAGGACCTGCAGTTTGGCGTGGAGCAGGGTGTTGACATGGTCTTCGCCTCTTTCATCCGTAAGGCCGCTGACGTTCAAGCTGTCAGGAAGGCCCTGGGCGAGAAGGGCAAAGACATCAAGATCATCAGCAAGCTGGAGAACCATGAGGGCGTGCGCAAGTGGGACCACTTCCAGCTACCACACCCGCATCCATCCGAGTCTGCATGAGTGTTAAACATTTTCATTTCCTCTGTTAGATTTGATGAGATCCTCGAGGCTAGTGACGGCATCATGGTCGCTCGTGGAGATCTTGGCATTGAGATCCCAACAGAGAAGGTCTTCATCGCCCAGAAGATGATGACTGGCAAGTGCAACAGGATCGGCAAGCCCATCATCTGTGCCACACAGGTAAGCTGACACCATGACAACCGATCTGCACTTTTTTTTTTCTGGGACGCAGGAAGTAACTTTAGTGTGTTGTTGTTTTTCATTCAGATGCTGGAGAGCATGACCAAGAAACCCCGCCCTACTCGCGCTGAGGCCAGTGACGTCGCCAACGCCGTGCTGGACGGCAACGACTGCATCATGCTGAGCGGTGAGACCGCCAAGGGAGACTACCCTCTGGAGGCAGTGCGCACACACCACAGGGTAAGAGTTACATCTATAAAATCAACACTAAAAGCATGTTTTGTGTCAGTTTGATGTGATAACTCTTCCTGCTGTGTGTTGATTCATCACTTGTTAAAGCATGCAGTGCAGTCAAGGGAGTCTGGAGATGGGCTGCACAATTCCGGGGCCCAGCATGGGATTTGAAAACCTGATTTTAGTCACGCTGGCCTCATTTGTTCCACACAATAGTGTCCATTACCGCTATGAAAATAATACACTTACACCCAGGGGTAATAATAATAATATGCACTCAAAATAATTGCCATATCAGCCTCATTTAATTACGTGTTAACCAATACACGTTTTAGCTGCATGTCAGCAATATAAGCCTGTTGATGTGCATTACATTGTCTACATCAGAGGCTTCAGTGGTTTTACTAACAGCTTGCTTTGTGTGTCCCTCTTGCACCACTCGCCTGCTCCATCCATCTGCTGCCAAACATCCAGTCTTGTCCTCTGTATTGTGCTTTAACTGTGTGATCATATTGCTCCATCCATCCCTGGACATCATGGCAGCAGCTGTTGTTTAGCTTCATGTTTCAGTGTGCCTTCAGGTATGAAGAACTCCCGCAGCCTGACACCTCTGTAATCTGCTTTCGTTTAGATCGCCCGTGAAGCCGAGGCCGCCATGTTCCACAGGCAGATGTTCGAGGAGCTGCGCCGCACCTCTCATCTGACCCGTGACCCCACAGAGTCCGTCGCCATCGGTGCCGTCGAAGCTTCCTTCAAGTGCTGCGCAAGCGCCATCATTGTGCTCACCAAGTCTGGCAGGTGAGTAAATCTCCTCTGTAAAGCTGAGTCATACTGTAATATCAACACCTCATACTGCTCGTACAAAGTGTGCCAACTTTCACTGCACACACAATCTGCGCTTCACTTCTGACCTTTACAGATCTGAACCCTGACATTTTACGAGTTAATTTTAACACCCTGCCCATTCCTCTCCATTTTCATCCTCCCAGCACATGATACAGACCACATACCACAGTCAGCTGGCTTCATTTCAGCCAGATAATGACTTCAAAGAGTGGATTCATTAGTTATTTCCTCATTAATGTTGGATCACATGACTGCTTGTGCATAAACGTTGGTGCTAATTCTTGAATTCTGGCTAACTCATATTTGTTGTTTGCAGGTCTGCTCACATGCTGTCCAGGTACAGGCCCCGCGCCCCCATTATCGCTGTGACCCGCTGTGGCATGACCGCCCGCCAGGCTCACCTCTACCGTGGCGTCTACCCCGTCCTCTACACCAAGCCCGCCAGCGATGTCTGGGCTGAGGACGTCGACATGCGTGTGAACTTTGCCCTGGAAGTTGGTACGTGGCTTTTTTTTTTCCATCCATTCATTCCTTCATGGCATCATGTGCATCATCGTTAAGACATTGATTTGGGTTTTTTTGCCGTTTGCAGGTAAGCACCGCAAATTCTTCAAGTCCGGTGATGTGGCCATTGTTGTGACTGGCTGGCGCCCAGGCTCTGGTTACACCAACACCATGAGGGTTGTGTTGGTGCCTTAAACTCCATCAAAGGACATTAAGAACCACTCCCCTCTACTGTACCCCGCCCTCCCTTTATATTTATTTAATTCTGAGGGTTTTCACTACAACCTACAACCAGGCCTCTCTTTGAAAGGACTTTTGATGTTGCCTAAATCCCATTGCCACAAGCCGCGATGTACACAGTATGCTAAATTCAAGGTTACATATTTTGTAATTTCCTTGTTTTGTTTTGTTTTTTTGTTAATTTGTCCAGGAAAAAACACAAATCATTGTCATCTCCCGTATTTCATACATGACATTAAAAGAAACTATTGGTTCAACAGCTCTCATAATCACTTGTCACAGAGTTTGTCCTAATGTTTAGAAAAGTGGAAACAAAGCAGAAAATGAGCCTGACTGCCTAACTACAGTAACAAATGAAACTAGGCTGAGGATAAAATTAATTAGCAAGTTTAATTAGCAGGATATTCATTCATAGCCCTTGCTCAAATTCAAGGGTAATGAATGCAAGACAAAGCCTTATGAGAAACTAAATAAAGAAAATAAAGTTAATAAAATCTGAAATGAAGTAGTCATCTGAAAAAATAATACAGAGAAAAACAACCATAACTTCAGCAGCTGAGAACAGTGGTCATGCTGGCTGTCATGCTGCCATAATCATATTGTATTCTGAAAATCTGGTGTTAACAGAAAATCATTAACTCCTTATCACAAGAAAAAACTGAACTTTCGAAGCCCTGAATATTTTCACCTACAAAAAAGTAGTTAAAATTAATTTATGTGTGTCAATTTATATCAGGTCTGTCACCTTTAAAGTGATGCTGCATTAAAAGGGTAATCATTGTTTAGGATTTATCTTAAATATCTTAAATAAATATCTTTATTTGATTTAAAAAAAAAAAAGATCATATATCTTAAACCCTCAAACTTCTTCCATTGTTTTCTTCTTCTCCTGAAAAGAAATCAACAGCTCAGACGAGCATCATTGACCATGTTATTTTATTGCATTGAATTCAGTAGCTAAAATAAAATGTGTCTAACATAAAGGTGATGAAAACATCAGATATGCTGGTTAAAAGGCAGCAAAATGAGAAATAAACATATAAACAGATGACTGACTGACACTTTGTCTCCTACTTGCACCTTTTAGTTGAATGCACTCAAAACAGCCTCAAACCCGGTCTGAGCAGATGCTGCTGGCAGGATCATCAGAGGACAATAGTAATAAGGGATTGATGGAGCACATTGGTGGGGATTGGCTGGTGACTAATAGCATCCCAGCAGACTTCAAATTCAGTCACCAAGCAGGTGAAGCCACAGGACAGGATGCTCACAGTTTGTCACCTGCTGTAAAGTCCAGACACAGAGAGACACATCATCTGAACATGTGAGCGTGTGGTGGAGAAGAAGGAGGATCCAAGAGTTTTTAAAAAGCAGTCAGTCAGTGATACATTGATTCAGCATAGCATCACAAAGCAGCAACAGTTCAACAACAAATTTTACAATCAAATATTGTACAATGAAAGAGGTAAATATGCAGCAATATGACCCATCAGGGTGTCTTGATAATCCTGTTTCCAAGTAACTGCTTTTAGCCCTTTTTCTGGTGCAAGA
>JAVQJX010136314.1:0-24860 GCA_036025115.1 Ambassis agassizii
TCAGATAACACAGCATGACATTTAAGGAGGTCATAGGTTCCATTTTTAAATAAAAAGGCAAGGAAAGTGAAAAAGTCCTGTCAGGAAGCTAACGTTGACCAGCAAGTAGAGCCATGAATGCTGCAAAAAACAGAAGAAGAAAATCTGTGTTTAAAAAAAAAAAAAAAAAAAAAAAGAATATATTTATTGCAGCCATTTTACTTGGGCAGTGAATGTAGCTGACTGCGACGTAAACATGAGGGAAGCAAGGTCGGAGAACTGAACTACACACACACACACACACACAAAACCACGCAAGGGATTCTTTCTTCTTTTTTTTTTTAAAGAAAACACAGACATGCTGAACGGCGGTGTACAGGCAGACGCTCTCCTCCTGCATGTAGTGACGACGAGGCAGAGTTGGGATAATCACATTGTGTAATGAGCTGGCACACATTAACATGTACAGAAAACTGAGAGATTGTCTTTTTATGCTTAAAAAAAAAGTTGAGAGATCAGCTTTGTTTTTCTTTTTGTCCAATGTGGCGTGTGGTTCAAGCAGTTTTTTTGTCAAACATTTTAATTTTTTTGGTCTGGTCCAGTGTGTGTTTGTTTACTGTGTCTGTGTTATTGCTTTTCTTGTTCTCTCTGGATAGTGCCTTTCTCTCTGGTGTTTCAGTGTCTCCGACCTGCTACTTTGAGCCCCACCCTCCTCCTCCTCCTCTTCCTCTTGCAGTGAAAAACAGTGTACATAATCCAAGATGTCTCATCCAACAAAATACTCCCCCCTTCCTCCTCCTCCTCCTCCTCCCCCCACATCCACCTGCCTCTCCACCTTTGCCCCTCACCAACATGGAACTCTTCTTATTTAAGTGTCTCTCGCCTTGTCTTACCTAATGATACTGTTTTTTTGTTTTGCTCTTTTTTTTTCTATTTGCATTTTGTTTTTTTGTTTTGTTTTCAATTAATAAAATGCAATTATTAAAAAAAAATCCAAAAGATTTTGTGTTTTTTCTTTTAGTCTGCACTTCAGTTTCTCAGAGGAAGCTGCACAGCGCCTCCAAATGTGAGATTGCGTCAACTATAAAAATAGAAAATGGCATCAGTACCACAGGAACTTGAGCATTTCCTGAACTCTTGACTGCATCTGTGTTTTCTGTAAACTACAGTTTTCTACACACAAAATAAAATATGTGGCACTTTATCAACACACAGAATGTCTTATCATTTCACTAATGTGCAAAAAAAAATGCTGTTCAGCTGTTTGTGAGTCTCTGTGCTAAGCTAAGCTAAGCTAATGGGCTTCACTTGTCTCCAGTATTTACCCGCATGAGAGTGGTATCTTTAAAATACTTCCTTAACAACTCACAGCAGGTGAAAAAAACATCAGCTTTAACTCTTGACGTCAACTTTATTAACCTTTAAAGTCAATACTCGTTCAGTTTAATGCTTACAGGGTTAAGGAGCTACTCCGTTAGCGAAATAGCTAATGTAGCAGCTAGCTTGCTAACTTAAAAAATAAAGAGACCAGCCAAATTTATAAACTGTTAAATAATCAAAGGGATTTTAAACACTAATATTCTTCATTTTGGGTTATTTGTCTGGTGCAACAATGGCACCAAAAAAGCAAACATTTTAAATAATATTTAATATTTGTATTCCTGACTGCCTTTTTATTTAATGCCATTTATGAAATATAAAAAAAAAATTGGAAAAACGTTTTTAAAAAATTGTTCACGACACATCCTGCATGTGTGGATGTGGTGGGCGGGGCCTAATCCCTCAAACTGACCAATCAGAGCAGGACAGCCTCATCTAGCTGTTCTATTAAAACTTTAAAGCTAATCTCTTATCTGCTAGAACAGCGCCCCCTGTGGCCACACGTGGTAACTACAAGTGCAATAGTTGGATGCAGAGGTCTGTGCCTACACGTCCACACATACTGATGGTACTGTTTCTGCTTTTGGTTTAAAATATGCAAAGTAAAAGTAGCACCGGCAGCTCTGAGTCACAGCGTGCACACAGAGCGAGCTTTGTGTGTCACACATGTAAATCTAGTTTGTTTGGCTACATTCATAAAGAGCACATGGTGTTTTTTTTTTTTGTTTGTTTGTTTTTTCTTTTAATTCAGTGATGATGCTTCTTCTTCCTTCCTCATTTCGCAGCCGGTGGTTTCTTTACGCCGGTGGGTGCAGTATGATAATGAGTCTGCACACCTGAAACTTTCCTGCGATGAGTAATCCATCAGACTGACTGCTTTCATTTTCAGACGAATTTAGGCGAGAGATTTTCACCAGGGAATCATCTGGAAAACATGAAGAATTGGTTCTTAACATTGATATTTTAGCCTCAAGTTAAACATGCAAAAAAAAAAAAAAACAGTATTGTGCAGGGAGTCAGGCTGTGTTTTTACTGGAGCTCTGCAACACATGAGGCCACATTTGAAGATGAAACCCAGCCGAGTCTTCCTCCCGGGGTTGCAGATGATGTGCATGTGTCAGTTTGATGTGGAGAAGCCCTGTGAGATCTTTAACAGCGCGTTAGCCACGGTCTGCCGCACTGTCTGCTCCACATTTGGACTTTTCAAGCATCTCCAGAGCGTCACTTAAGCTCTGCTCCTCAGTCACTGTTACATCAGAGCTGGTGTCCTCTCATCTGGAATGTATTCTGGTTCTGTAAGATATCATCCCGCCCCACTGAACCTATTCATCCTTTTGACATTTACCAGTAATGTTAGCCGGTCAGAGGGGCTGCAGTGTGGCCTCTGAAGAGCCTTCTGATGTATATTATATATATATTCAGTCAAAATAAGCATAAACTCTCTGTTCTTCCTGTCTTCCTGTTTGCCATGTGGAGCTGCTGTGGTGGCGAACAGCAGATTGATACATCGGTAAGCTCTCTGCACTCTGTGTGGAGGTTTTAAGATGATTTGAGGATTTGCAGTGAAGTGAGGAGGACATTTCGTGCTGAGTTGAGAAGATTATTATCAGCATGTGAAGTACCGACCTGTTTGTGTGTGTGTGTGTGTGTGTGTGTGTCCCTTCTCTGATATTTTCAGGTCACACGTGTTGACACAGTTGATCATACAAAGATTATTTTGTATGTGTGTCCAGGTTTTTAGTATTCATAAGGGAGATCTGCTGTAAGTGTCACATTATTGAAGACTCCAGGACACAGCAGCCCCCCCGATCCCCCCTCCGATTTGCCCCCATTACCAAGGTCAGAAGGTAAATCGGTTCGTTAAGCGTCACTCAGACCTGCTATTAACGCACATCATTGATCATGTGAAGTGACATCAGTTCACACCTTTAAAAAAAAACACTTCTCTCTCTCTTTCTTTCTTTCTTTGGAGTTCCTCAAATGGATCCTGCTGCTGCGTGAACCAACAAAAGTCTTTTATAAGCTGCTGTATTCTTCTTATTTATTAATCTGGCACAGATGCCCATCTTTCTCTCTTTAGAGGCGCTCATATGGATCCTGCTGCTGTGGATGCTCAGCTACACACGTCAACACTAATATATTTGTTTCATATTATGGACAATTTAATGAAACACTTTGATGTTAGCTGTGTTGTTTCACATACAGAAATGCATCCAAGCTGCCCCGCTTTCCGTCTTTAGAACATATTGTTTATTTTTGTCTCATTAAATCTGACCTGTTATATATACTTCATCCCAGTAAAGATACATTTTTGGGGACATTTAATCATAAAACACTTGAGCTGTTAGTGATGTTATTGCTGGATAAATGTGCCTGACTCTCTATTTATTTATTTTTTCTGTGGTTATGCATCTCTTAAGTGAAAATCCTCCATAAACATTGTTGTCATGTCAGAATAATTAATTCATAATTTAACAATGTAAAGCTGCCCAGCTCTCTCTCTCTCTCTATTTAGAGGATCTTGCTGCTCAAGTTCCCATTTTTCATCTCAATAAAGTTGTATTTTTTTATGCACATTTAAGTCTTTGTGTCTAATTCAATCTTCATCTGAATGTGGTATGTATTTACGTCCATCTGAATGTCTCTAAAACACGAGATTTGTGCATCTATTTGAATATGTTTACTGTTTACTGCCTGTCAGTAATAAACACCTGAGTCGGTGGCAGTTTGCCAGACAGCTGATGTTAAATTATGAACCCATGGAAACAATCAGTGCCTCTGTGTAGGTGTCTGATATGTGATAAAAGTTATCAGATCATTTATTTCAGGTGAGCGCGTGCATTTATCTGACATGCAAAGGTTGACACTTTCCACTCCCCCGCTGACAGCACAGGTGGACGACACACTCCTGCCATGTGAGGATGATTTCAGGCCTGTGTGTTCAGGTCAGGCCTTAAACTTTCCACATAATTATGTTGTATACTGTCATAACATTTTGTTTCTTTGTAAAGCACTGATAAATATTGAAATTTTTCAGATAATATTTAAAAAAATTATGTGACAGCTCCTCCATCCACACAGAAGCTGTGTGTTCAGTTTGTTCAATATATTGTAGATTACTGCCACCTACTGGCTGATCTTCGCAAGTTATTCTAGGACAAAAAAACTTTAATTTTGTATGTATTTATGTATGTTTTTATTTGTTGTCGTTATTATTGTGTGTTTATTTATTCTTGATTTTCTTTTATTTTCCTTTCTTCCTGCCTCTTTTTTTTAAAATAATTTATTTTAATCTGTTGAAATAAAAAATAGGACTGCGTAGTTATTCAGTAGGGGGTGCTGTTTAATTGTTTTTGACAAATGATGGCGTGTCAGTCACTTCTTTGTTAATAGGAAAAAGATATTTCACCAACAAAAACATAACTTTGTCGCTATGTTAAACTTTTTGGAACACTTACAAGATAAAGTAAAACTCAATGTATGAAATATGTACATGGGAAAAAAATTTCGTTGTCGGCAGGATTCGAACCTGCGCGGGGAGACCCCAATGGATTTCTAGTCCATCGCCTTAACCACTCGGCCACGACAACAGATACCTATGTGAGTTACAATGTACTAATTTATACAAAACTAAGACGTGAAGTAATTTTATGTCTTCAATTTTTTCATATTTGGGTAAATATTCATTCTTTAGCTGCCTTTATTACTATATCAAACAAATAATGCAGTCTAACTGTTTCGTAGTGCTCACAGTGATCCTATTTATTATGACAATACCAAGGACTTTGACAAACGTATACATATATATATATATATATAACCGTCCATCAATATAAAAAATTAATATTCATTCATGTGACTTTTTTTTTTTAAATAATGTTTTAAATTTCGGTTATTGTTGCCACCGATCTGGAAGCCGTGTCACCACGTGACTCCTCTCGCGAGGAGGGCCTGCTGTTTGTTCAGCCAGAGAAGCAGAGAAGAAGAAAGATGGCGGCTGTAGACGAACCTGAACGGGACGCCGGGCGAACATTTTGAGCTTTCCCACCCGAACACACACAGGGAGGGGGGGGGCTTCACGGGGTCACTGCACCGACTGAATCCTCACCGGTTCAGCTTTGTGTTTGGTTACCGCTTTCGCAGGTTAAACAAACGCAAACATTGGGATCGTAAAAAAAAAAAATAGATTTCGCCAATCATGAGAGGAAAAAGGGGCAGGCCGCCCAAACCGCTACAAGCTGAGGAGCCAACGGCCCGCGGGCTGCGACCCAGGAGGAACCTGAAGGCCCGTGTGAGGGACAGCGGGGAGGAGGACGGCGATAGCCCCACGAGGGAGACCATCAAAACGCATAGAAAGAGGAAAGGGGGGACGTCAACACGGGGCAGGGGACGAGGCAGAGGAGGAAGAAGAGGCAGAGGCGGCCGCGGAGGAAGGCGGACAGCGCCTCCCAAAACTGTGGTGTACGACGACCATGAGAGCGACGAGGAGGAGGATGCTGTCAGTCTCAGGTCGGAGGAGGACGAGTTTATTGAGGAAGAACCTCAGTCCGAAGAGGATGAGGCCCTCAAAGAGGACTCTGACTGCCTGGAAGATGATGCGCTGCTGCAGGAGGAGGTGGAGGAGGAGGTGGAGGAACAGGAGGAGGATGATGCCAGCTACTGTACAGAGAGTAGCTTTCGGAGTCAGAGCACACATGCCAGCACTCCGGGTAACTAAACACCATCATGATGTTTATAGAGTGTGAACACACACATACTGCAGCTGTGTGTGCAGAAAACTCTGCAGATAAGAGAGTTAAGAGCAGAACGCTTATTGTTCAAAATGGAGACTGCATGCATGTATGCAGGCAGGCCGCTCATTCCAGCCGCTGCTTCAAGCCGCCGCTCTCTCACGAGCTTACCTGGTTCCCATCACAGTCTGCCGTCACTTAATTCACATTTAAACCATAACTGTGCGGCTTTATGGCTCTTAAATTATCACAGCTGCATGTAAACGTCCATAATGTAGCTACTACTAGCATGCTAACGTTAGCATGTGGCTCCATGCTGCATCCTGTGTTGAAACAGTTTTAGTCAACTTTATACGTTATAAACGTGTTACTGCAATCATCACCATCATTTCTACATTTATGAACATTACACATGGTGTTTAATCTAATCTAATTGCTAAGAAGACACAGCAGCTGAAGCAGCTAGCAAACCTAGCTAAGCTAGTTTGGCTGTCATTTGTAAGTTTTTAGTGAAATTAACGCAACATTACTTGCAAACCTTCAATAAACAACGTCGGTTAATGCCTTTATGTTGCAATAGAGGTTGTAATGTGACATTTGAGTAACTTTAACATCATCAGCCAGCTAATGAGATAATGTTTTAGTGGATGCAGCAGCCTCATTTAGCTAATAATGACATTAGCTAACTCAGCTAAACTAGAAACTTGTGAGGACTTCACAAGTTGTCATTTCCGCATTTAGTGTGAAACGTGTCTTTTTTTTCCCCACTTGTAGCATTTATTTGTTTAATAAATGCACTGGACTGTTTTAAATGCATTATAATTATTACTACTTTTTGTCAATTTATGAGATCTTAAAGCTGTAAACTCTCCTACTCCACTTGATTTTATTGCAAAGTTAAAGTAACAGTACAACTTTAAAACAGTTTAGTATATTTTGATGCTGTTCTGCTGCCACAAGATGTTGTAATTTTAATAATAATTATATTATTTTGTATCCCATAGGGAGGAAGAAACTGCGGGCTCCCCGACCTCGCACTCCCATCCTCGAGAACAAGGAGATCCCTCCTCTTGAGCTTCCTGACACTTCTGAGGATCTCCTGGTGCCGAACGAGGAGCTGCTCAACGCCACCTCCATCTACGAGGTGCTGCGGAACTTCAGCACAGTGCTGCGTCTCTCACCCTTCCGCTTCGAGGACTTCTGTGGAGCATTGGTTGGCCAGGAACAGTGCACTTTAATAGCAGAGATGCACATTTCCCTGTTGAAGGCCATCTTGCGTGAAGAGGACTCCTCCAACACTACCTTCGGCCCTGCTGACCTCAAGGACAGCGTCAACTCCACTCTTTACTTTATTGATGGCATGACGTGGCCCGAGGTGTTGCGGGCGTACTGCGAGAGTGACCGGGAGTACCACCGTGTTTTGCCCTACCTTGAGATTGATGAATATCCCTACAGCCCGCTTGAAAGTAAGATTAAGGTGCTACAGTTTTTGGTGGACCAGTTCCTCACCACTAACATTGCCCGTGAGGAGCTCATGTCTGACGGCAGTATGCAGTATGACGATCACTGCCGTGTATGTCACCGGCTGGGTGACCTGCTGTGCTGTGAGACGTGCTCGGCCGTCTACCACCTGGAGTGTGTCAAACCGCCTCTAGAGGAGGTTCCAGAGGACGAGTGGCAGTGTGAGATTTGTGTGGCACACAAGGTACCCGGTGTCACAGACTGCGTGTCAGAGGTGCAGAAAAACAGACCCTACATCCGTCAGGAACCCATCGGATACGACCGACACCAGAGGAAGTACTGGTTCTTCAACAGAAGGATTATTGTGTAAGTACTGCTAATCAGTGGCAGGTAGATCTCTCTGTATTTGTCAGTTTATTGAAGTTTTAATTCTGGTGTCTGTGTCTTACATGCCCACACTTCCATGCTAGCAGCCATGATTCAGGAAGTTAGCATATTAGCGACAGAGACAAAGGCTTAGGACTTTGGAAAGCGGTGATAAACATAATATAGGAAGCATGTTTTTGTAGGATTATGGTCCAAACGAGAACAGGATTGCTAGCTAATTCTCTGAATGTAATAGCTATGAAGCCACAGCAATGCTAATCATGTTGTGAGCTAGCTAGCATCATTTTAAGCACTGGCTAATCAAACTGTACACATCTGTCTCTATTGCTCTTTAAAGTTTGTTTAAGCTAGGTTAGCGTAGGCCTTTTTTGACACCCACATGTCAACAGTGTTTATGTAATAACTTTCACTGCCAGAAGGGGGAGACGCATATTCTGCACTGTAGCTTTAAATGTTTTGTTTCTGTTACACATATGGAATTTTGCTGGATATAAAGTAAACAAAGCTTCCATGAGAGCTTAGATGCCTCTGAGACTGTGCACCGTCTGAGCCGCTAAGCTTCATGGGTACAAGCAAAAAGGTAACAGCTGTGTAGTTACTCACAGTGAGCCTTAATGTTATGTTGGTATCGCTGTGAAATCAAGGGAGTCTGAACAGATCGGCCCTCTATGCTTTCACATCACTTGACCCTTTGTGTTCTAGCCTGAAATATAAAACAGCTGGATAGCAAAAAGAAAAATAAATAATCTGGCCGGCTGAATATAAATGTCCATGGATTTGGTCATTTGTTTGTGTAGAGACTGTAGAAGCGGTCTGCTGTCCAGACATGTTATCTTGAATGCAACACCGCCCTCAAATTATGTCATTATGTCAAACTGACAGACACAATCTGTCTGTTTGATTTATTTGAGCCGAGCTGTTGTGCACAGTGAAAATAATAATGGTTAGAAAACCAGTCTGCCAGAGACACAGATTACCTGTCTTTGACACTTTTATCTCCAATCTGATCATTTATATCAGAATGCGGAGTGTCATTCTGAATAAATCCGCTTTCTGTTTGCCTGCACAGATATTTGATTTAATCCAAAATTTGAATGTAATCCTGGTGCTGTTTCCTCTCCCTCAGTGAGGAGGATGGGGAGCATGAGAAGAAGAAGATCTGGTACTACACCACCAAACCGCAGCTGGAGGAGCTCATCGGGTGCCTGGATAAGGAGTACTGGGAGATGGACCTCCGCGCCACGCTGGAGGAGATGAAGGAGGAAGTGCAGGCTCACATGGACATCACAGAGGACCTCACCAACAAAGCACGGGGCAACAATAAAGCCTACCTCACTGCTGTCAATGGTCAGAACCTTCACATTTATTCCCTCATGGTGCTAAATTATCACAACCATAGAATATAAATTGGTTGTTTGTGCTCAGTTGGGCAGTGGGAAAGGAGTCAGGGGATGTGGTACAAGGACACACAAGGTGTCTTTTATCAGCAGGAACTCTGGGCTGGTGCCAAATCAGGAAGCTGTATAGCAGCGTGTCTTGATTCAGTCCGTGGTGCAATAAGGCAGAAAAACTTGGCGTAATGTTTGGTTATTTTTAAGTCGTCCTTTGCGTTTTGTGTTCTGCTGATCTTTCTGATGCCTCTAGTAGGTTGTTGTTGTGTTACTTTAAATGCTGCATCGTGTCCTTGTTTACTCTCACTGACCTGAAAACGAGCTGCAGTGAGGAGGTGCACTCTGTTTTTCTCGAGATAGTCGCTAGTTTTACCCGTTAATTCACACAATCAGCCGCTCCACTCAGTCGTGGGTGCAGCTGGACATTGCACAGACTTTATGAGTATAAGCCGAGCCTGCTTAATGGCCAATCTGACTGATTGGGGCTCCTACAGCTGTGGTGTGAAAAGCTCTTATCTGATAACGCCGTCCTTCCTCTCATGCAGCAGTGGTGACAGTTTGCCCTCTTCCTGCCTCACGTTCTCTCAGACAGCAGCCCACTGTTTCCCCCTCCTTCTCCTCCTCCTCCTGCCTTCCCTTCCTACAAGAAGTCGGCGTAGTTAGAAGACTTTTTTTTAAAGAAAAAAAAAACTTAGCCAGCAGTTTCCGGTTCAGTTTGACATGTGTCTCTGTGTCTGTGTGCACCTGCATCCAGTTGCCAGAGAGACACAGTGATGTTTTATTGGGGATGTGCCTTTGGCTCCTTTTGTCACAAGCTGGAGGGTTTGAATTGGTATTCTGGAGCCTGAAATAGATGAAAATATGTGTGTGAAGGTATTGCAGAGAAAAATGATTTAGGAGTAATGCTGGTATTTTTTTTTCTTTGATTAAAAGCCCTGCTTTTAATGCTGTCTGCACACATGTCCCAGTGAAAACTGTATTTATGGAATACAATCCTCTGAAGTATTTGGACTTGTCTTGCATCTTTTTTGTATCATCATGACTTCTTTCTGCTGATTTGCATTCATAACTTGTACTCCTGTTCCCATTTTCTCCAAATAGACCTTTCATGTATTCAGTTGATAACGGCGCTTCTCTTTTATTTTTGTAGACGTGGTCACTGAGCGTCTGAAGGTCAGGCGGGAGGCGCAGGAGGCAAAGAGTCGAACAGAGGAGGTGAAGCAGGAAGTAAAGTGTGGCTCTACAGCTGAGGGTGCTGCTGAGGTCACTTCGCCGCTCGACAACGGAGAGCACGGAGACGCTGAGCCGATGGACGAGGCTGGTTCACACGGTAAGACTGATAAAGTCGAGCATCTTTGAACAGAAGTGCAGTTTAACCACACGTGGAAACTTCTCATATTGTTTGGTGATGTCTCCTCTTCTGGCATATCAGCCGCCACCACCGCTCCTCCTCCTCCTGCTGCAGCAGAGGAGAGCCGAGCATCAGATACAAACCAGGATGCAGCCGTGCCTAAAACAGAACCGTTTGAATCGAACAAGGAACCACAACCTGCTGATGCTGAAAGCCAGAAGAAGAGCGGAGAGGCACCTTCAGAGGCAAAGCAGGACCGGACAGGTAGTCTGAGTCAGAGGCTGACTCTGTGGTCCAGCTGGCATCCTCCACCTCACATCCCGCTCTGCTGCTGCTGGGCTGCACATCCACCTTCATCTGTCTGCTTGTTCTTTTTGCCGCACTCATAATGCTTCATTTCATGCAGTTTGAGCTACACATAAGACGCTTTCAAGGACCTTTTGAAAGTCCAATAACAGATTTTTTTTTCATCATCTTGGCTGGCTGCTAATTAGTTGCGGAATCTGCCATTCATTCGTGTCGCTTTTCTTTGAACAGCAGCACGTTTTTTGGCAGCGTCCCTGGCAGCAGTGACCACACAGTCTGTGACAAGCAGCTCCTTATTCTCATCCCAGTTTAATGTTGTTTGGATGGGTTCCTGAAGCTCAGACAAAAGGCTCTGCCTGTAGACCGCACCTGCCACCTCCCCAACAAAGAGCTGCATGCATGGCTTTTTTCCAGTGTCTGTATTTGCAGGGGGTCTGTCTGTCTGTCTGTCTGTCTGTCTTGTCTGTGAGATCCTTCCTTCACTGTCTTCTTTTGTCTGTATTTTTCTAGATGAAGACGGCGAAGCAGACTCTTTCACTGAACACCCTGAAGATTCACAGCCACCAACCCAAGACCCACCTCAGCAGCAGCAGCAGCAGTCATCTCAGCAACCAGAGTCGAGTATCAGCAGCCACGTTTCTGGATCTGAGAGCCTGAAGAAGCCGGAGCCGCCTGACCTGGCTGACCGCTCCTCTCAGTCCTCTTTTACCAGTCAGGATGGGACAGGTAATCATTAGTGAAGCTCTCAGCAGATAAATGTTTGGGTTTGTTTTGCTGTTCTGCTGATTGTACCTTTGCTCTCTGAATGACAGAGGAGTTTAATCAACGGCAGAAGGGTGACAGAGCAGCAGCACAGGAAGTGAATAACCAAACACCCAAAGGCAGCAAAGAGGTGAGACACTGCACATACTGCTTTACTGCTGTCATTTTGTTTTATTTAGTCATACTTTATGCTTGTTCTGTAAAGATTGTATTGTGTCCATGGCACATTAGGAACAAGGCTGAAAGAGGATTAAACAGAGTTTTCTCAGATAGAGTAGTGGCAGAGGGGGCCATGGTGCTTTTATTTGCCAGATGTGAGGACCTCCATCACCTCATTTGACCCTCACAGGAACTAAAGGGCCAGTTTGTAGTTACCACTTATACTGTAGGATCTTCCCCGGTAGGAGAAAAAGCCACTGATTGTGTAGTATTAAAGTTCAGTGGATCATAAGCCTGGTTGATACTTCTGTCACGTTAACGTCCGACCCCCACAGATGCCCTGATGTAGCGATGAAGCCTCCAAACTTCTCCGTCTCTCCGCTGCATCAGTTCACACTTCTTCACCTCTACAGTAGGGGCGAGTTTATTTCATTGAATGGCATCGTGAATGTCTCAGACACTTCCTGTTTCAGTGAACAATGGAGACGGAGAGAGAGAGAATCTTGCTGTGTTTTCTGTGTTTTTTTGTCCATAATCACGTCCGTAGTCTCATCAAGTTTTAAAAGTAGCGACTAGTCTGACAGCGGAAGTAGAGTTGCTACAGCTACCAAGCCGACCAATCACGGGGCTGCTGGCCGCTACGCCTCAACAGGTAGTTAGAATTTTTGGGAGGTGCACGTCAGGCTCGTACGTAGTGCTGGCCGTAGAAATCTGGGCTACGTACGTACCGAACGTTGACAGAGAAGTATAAACCAGGCTGTAGCCACAATGGAAATAAAACCCTCAGCTGCCTGAATGGGGGCAGTTCCTGTAATCCAGTGGTGGAAAAGAACCAAAAGTCTCCTTCCATGTTGGCTGAATGTTGCTTGTAAGTCAGTGAACTTCAGGGTGTCTTACTTGGACCGACATACTAACAATGCCAAAACTTTTAGAGACAAATCAGACATGACACAGAAACATTCATCGTGCTGTCTGTTTGCAGTCGTCTCCTTCATGGTCCGACGGCGACTCCTCCCGTCTCAGCTTCTTCAAAAGGGATCTGGCGGTGAATCTGAACAACTTGTTCAAACTGGGTCAGGAGGGTAAATACAGGGTCTACCACAACCAGTACAGCACCAACGTGCTGGCACTTAACAAACATCAGCACCGCGAGGACCACGACAAGAGGCGCCACCTCTCCCACAAGTTCAGCCTGACCACCGCGTCCGAGTTCAAATGGAACGGCTCCATCTACGGTTCGCGCAGCCTCACCGTCTCCACGCTGCGTCTCACCATCGTCCAGCTGGAGACCAACATCCCCGGGCCTTTTATGCATCCTAACTGGGCATCCCACAGGTACACCTCATCTCAAATAAACCTGCAGGTCATTTTGTTTCTCAAGTCTCACGATGTTCTTTCTGTTTTTCAAGGACCAACTGGAACAAAGCAGTTCAGATGTGCAGTAAGACCCGGGAGTTTGCTTTGGCCTTAGCAATACTGGAATGTGCCATCAAACCAGTGGTCATGCTGCCTGTGTGGAAAGATTCTCTCGGACATACAAGGTAATAAAAAAACTAGTAGGAACTGTGCTACTTTATTTACATCTTTATTTAATATATTTTTTATTCAATTTTTGTTTTTCCTTCAGACTTCTTCGTATGACCTCCATGGAGCGGGAGGAGAAAGAGAAGGTGAAGAAGAGAGAGAAAAAACTGGAGGATGAGGAGACACTGCAGCAGGCTACCTGGGTGAAATACACCATCCCCATCAAACACCAGGTAACGTGTTGCTATAGGGGAGGCTTTATGCCGTACATACAGATTTTTAACATAGTGCACTGCAGACCTGCACAACCCTGCATGAAGAATTGTGAATCAGTTGGCTGCATGGTCTGTTTATTCTTTAATGCTGCTTTACAGTTCATACATAATGTGTAATAATAAATGTGGTTGCTCAGTAAAAGCCTTGTCTTTTTCCTCCATGCAGGTGTGGAAGCAGAAGGGAGAGGAGTACAGAGTGACGGGGTACGGCGGGTGGAGCTGGGTCAGCAAAACCCGTGTGCCACGTTTTGTTCCTAAGTTACCAGGAAACACAAACGTAAACTACCGTAAAGAACTGGAGGGTGAGAGCTCAGCGTCGTTATTATTAATATGTCCTTTACAGCCCACACTTTAGGCACTTTATACATTGTTTTTCTGTCTTCTTAACAGCTAAAATGAACAAGGAAAAGGCCGCAGTTTACACAAATAAGCGGAAAAAGTTGAAGCCTGTGATTCAAAACACAACAGACAAGGAGAAGGAAGAGGAATCCATCACTGTGCCGTCTCAGAGCGCTTCCACAGAGGAAGACCACAAACCTCTAACCTCTGAAGAGGGAGAAAAACCTGCAGAGGAGAAAGAGGACGAGGGGAAAAATGTGGAAGTAAAAAGAGAAGATGAAAAAATGGAGGTCGACTCCTGCTCTGAAACTGCAACCTCAACAGACAATAAAGGTATTTTTCCTCTAATCTTTGATTCTGTTTTGTGAGTTTCCATCATCCACTCATCTCTGTTACTCTCTGCCGTAGATACAGATGAAAATAAATGCCCCTCCTCGCCTGCTGTGCCTCCTGTGGTGGAAGAACAGCTGATGAAGGATACATCCAAACTCTTCTCTGACGTGGTGAATGTCAGCGAGGGCTTCCAGCTGCGGACGGTGTATAAGAAGAAGGTGAAGCCGTCCAAACTGGACGGGCTTCTGGAGCGCCGGGTGAAGCAGTTCACCTTAGAGGAGAAGCAGAGACTGGAGCGGATGAGGCAGGCGACCGTGTCGTCAAAAGCGGCTCCTGCAAAGCCTGGTGCTGGGGTTAAGGCTGAAGGATCTGTGTCAAGCAAACAGGAGTGTGTGAAAGCAGAAGAGAAGGCAGACACTGTGGTTAAAAAGCTCGACTTTGGGGAGGAGGAGGACTCGAAGACAGACAGTTTGGATGTTAAATCGGATACCACGGTGCCCAGCCATAGCAAAGAGACAGAGGTCAACGCCCATAAAGAAGTGAACGGAGGAACTTTAGGAAGCACTGGACTCAACAGTAAAAACAACAGCATAGAAAATGAGGAAAACACACAGAAGCCAGAGGTGGCTCGAGTGGGAGAGAATCCTAAGAAACGAGCGTATGACGACATGGAGCCAGGCAGCGGACAGAGCGACTCTGAAAGCACAGACCAAAGCAAGACCAGCCCTGTGCAGGTGAACGGACAGACACTGCCCACGGCGGACCCTCAGAAGGAGCCTGTCAGGTCTCTGATGAATGGAACCCTCTCTCAAAACGACATCAGTCACCCACCTCCCCTGAAAGTCCCAAAATTAGAGAACCACATAGGAGAGAAGGGCGAGCCCCTCAGTAAAAATGAGGATAATGAGGAGGCGCTTCCGGCTAAGCCTCAGTCCTCAAGCCCCTCTTGCCAGAATAATAATAGTACAGATAATTGCACTAGTAGTTTGAAGACAGAGTCTCTGACATCCAACACATCCAGCAGCGTTTGTAAACCTGATACGACATCTGAAGCAGGAAGTAGCACAGCGCCCTCTGCTGCCCAGCCCAGTTCTGGAGCTCCGGCTCTGTCCCAGAAGACAAAACCTCCTGTTAATGAAACCAAAACGAGCTCTTCTGGTTCCATGACCATCAGTAAAGAGTACTCCACCAGAGACAGAGTCAGCCTGCTCCGGTTCTCCAAGTCCAAGAAGGCGCGCTCTGGCACGGCCCTACCATCCTTCCGCAAATTTGTTACCAAGAGCAGCAAGAAGAGCATCTTCATCCTGCCAAATGATGACCTGAAGAGGCTGGCAAGGAAGGCAGGCATCAGAGAAGTGCCTATTTTCAACTACAACGCCAAGCCTGCCCTGGATATATGGCCGTACCCATCACCACGGCCCACCTTTTCCATCACGTGGAGGTCTGTTTAGACCTTTTTTAATTATCAAAATTCACGTTAGCTAATGTACAACACAACAAGCTATCATCTCCAGATAGATGGTATTTATTTAGCTAAGCTAGCTAGCTGGCTGTATCTAGGCTACAAATTTTAGCATCCAGATCAGAGCAGGTCCTGCTTCCTGTTTCTGTTAACATGGCAGTGTGCATTTGTTCTTAAGGTACCGTCTCCAAACGGTGAAATCGCTGGCGGGAGTCAGTTTGATGCTGCGGCTGCTTTGGGCCTGTCTGAGGTGGGATGACATGGCCATCAAACCGTCTGCTGCTGTAGGGACCACACGGAAAGGTAAGAAAAAGTCGCTCACACTTCTATTAAATCCTCTACTTTTAAATATGCTAATATGTTTGATGTTTCCACCACAAGAAACTACGGAGACAGACATCACCACGACAGAGATTATAAGACGAAGAGACGTGGGGCCGTACGGCATCCGATCAGAGTACTGCATTAGGAAGATCATCTGTCCCCTCGGAAACAGGGACACCCCCAAAGGTAAAGGATTCCCATGATGCATTTTTTTGTCAGTCCCTCCAGGATTTCTTGTGATTGTTGCAGCCTAAACTGCCATGTATTTGTATTGCATGTATTGCAGCGTTTTAAGCACCTTTGTTGCGATTAAATTGCGGGAAAACAGTGAAGTTTTGTTTAAAAACTATTCTCTTCCACTGCATCACTCAATGACATTTCTCGGTCTCACTCCCTCCACACACACACACGCCCTGCATCTCTGTATCCTCACTGCAAATTCAACTTGATGCTTTCAGGATGCAAAAACTGTACCTCCGCTTTCATGAAGAACATCGTGAACTTTTTTTTTATACAGTCTTTAGCGTTAATTTGTCAGTAAATGTGAGACATTTGGTGGCGTATGTATGTTGCGTTTCCATGGGGACTGTTGTGATGGCTGAAAAGTTGCGGTGACAAAATTGCAACCTCGCACATAATTTGCACGGATTGGTTGAATGTGTGTCAATTGTTGCAATGGAGGGACTGTTTTTTTTAAAAACATTTATAGAAAGAAACGGTTTCATACTTTTTGTTGTTCCACAGAAACCCCTACTCCACAGAGAAAAGGCCTTCGTTCCAGCGCTTTGAGGCCTAAAAAGCAGGAACCAGCCAAGCTGACTGGGCCTATCGCCGTGGAGACATGGGTGCCTGAGGAGGAGCTGGAGCTGTGGCAGATCAGAGCCTTTGCAGAGAGGTGAGAAGCGGTGTTATCTTAGGGGACGCCCTCTGATAGAGCATGTAGTCACTGCATTATTGACTGTTTTTCTTAGATTGGAGAGAGAGAAGTCTCAGGGTGTCGATCCCTCTAAGACCGGCAGCACTCTGAAGACAGCAGAGGAGGTAAAGGCCCATTTGGAGAATCAGCTGAAGCAGGCCAGACTGGCTGCCCAGCAGGTGGGAACACAGCATGCTGACCCCACACAGGTCTTTAATTCTTTATTTGTCTGAAAATCTTCAAAAAAAATGTTTTTTCAGAAACGTCTGGAACAGCAGAGACCCGGTACACCTGCCACCGCGTCCATGACAACGACCACCACCATCACCTCAGCCAGCACTCCCAGTACCCCCCTGTCCACAGGGCAGAGGACGGGTCAAGTAACACCTGGAACAAAGATGGTTCTGGCCTCCAAACTCGGCTCGTCTGTACCCTACCAGCAAGACAAAAACTTCCATCAGTCTTTTGCTACGTGGGTCAAGCAGGGTCAGAACAACAACGGTTCAGGTGAGCAGCTGGAGGAAAAGAAATGAGTGATGCTTCATCCATCATCATGTAAGGCAGAAAGAGACGTTTCTACACTTTTATTTGTGCAGTTTTCTTTTTTTTTTTCAAGTGTTTCACAGAAGTTAATCGTCTACATTTTCCTTTTTTTAAGTCATTTTTCAAAGTATCAGTGGCTTGCTGACATTATTTTGTGGCCTGTGGTGTCCACTTTTAGTCACGTGAAAATTTGATAAATCATCATAGGATAAAGGAAAAATATGTCAAGAATTTTAGAAATTTAATACCAGATTTTCATCAATCAGCTCCTTTGTGGGCTCACAGTGGACACCACGGCTGTAGATTGGCTGTTGTGGTGTCCCTGGTGAGGGTACGGCGTGACCACAGGTAGCATGGTGTGTCTTGCAGCCTCCACTGTGGCTGGCATCACCACCACCTCAGAGCAAACCTTCCAGATCGCTGGCAGCCCAGTGAGTGTGGGGGGCCAGGTCCTCGCCACCAAACTGCCGCTGCCCGCTAACAGCAAGATTGTCACACTCAACATGCCCACTACTCAAGGAGGTAGGGCGCACGAGTGTCGTCAGTTTTACCCGGTTTTGGTCACATGAGTGGAGAGGATGTCACCGTCATCTTTTTTTTGTTTGTTGTTTATTTTTTTCTAGATGAAAAATATTCGCTGGTCTTTTTTTGTTGTTTTCTTAAGTTTCTGTTATCCCATGAAATGAACGGAAAACATACAGCATGCCACACAGGGATGGATTATGAGTCAAAGACCCTCATGAGCTCCGTTCAATAATCCATCCCTGACGCCACAAAGTGCATGCCTTACTGTATGTCCTGCACAGTCCCTATATATGCTTCATTTCTTACATTATTGTTCTCATTAACAGGTGTGGTTCAGCAAAAAGTTCTGGGCATTTTCCCCTCTGGACCTCCTGCAAACCTTCGGACCTACAGCACACTACATCCTACAACTGGCAACATCAACCTCAGAGCCACAACCTCTGCCTCAGTAACACCACAACAGGTATTTTATCCTCCTTTTAGTTTTCATTTGAAGGGTCCTGGAAACGTTTACTTGATGGACGTACCCTTGGTTTTGTCTCTCAGGCCTCCACAGCAGGAGGCCAAACACAGCCTGGCTCAACAGTGAACCAGTCACTCAACCCATCTACCTCTCTGGGAGCAGTCAGAAGCCCGGTTCAGCAGCAGCAGCAGCAGCAGCAGACTCAGATGGGTCGAGGCCTGCCTGTTGCCACCGCTGTGCCAGGTTCTACACCTGTGCAGACAGCTTCTGCTCAGAGAGCAGCACCATCACCTTGTGCCGCCACCACAGCTCCTGGACAACCCCCTGTAGCTTCACCTCAGACCCCAAGACCACAGCAAGGACAAGTCAAACTCACCATGGCCCAGCTTACGCAGCTAACGCAGGGTGCACAGGTAACGCTCTCCTCCTTTTAACCATACTAATTCACAAAAGTGTGTTTTTATGTATTACATATTAATTATTTTGTCGTCAGGGAGGAAACCCAGGTCTGACGGTGGTGATCCAGGGACAAGGGCAGACACAGGGGCAGCTGCAAATCATCCCCCAGGGTGTAACAGTCATTCCTGGCCCCGGTCAGCAGCTAATGCAAGCAGCCATGCCCAATGGCCAGGTCCAGCGCTTCCTCTTCACTCCTGTGGCGCCATCCTCACCAGCTTCAACTTCAGTTCCATCTGCTGCTACCCCTACAAACCCTACCATACCTGCCACCCCTCCAGCTCAAACCAGAGCCCCGGCACAGGTCCAGACGACTCCTTCAGCCTTAGCTCAAACACAAATGGTGGCCCCTCTCCCCGCCCCCTCACAGATGCCAAGTTTAGCCCCAACACCAGCCGCCATGCCTGCTTTTACACAAGCCCAGGCCTCACTGTCAGTCTCTGCTCCTTCAGCCGTCCCCCAAATATCCGCCCCTGGACCTGCTTGGCCACAAGTTGCATCCCAGGCCCCCGCACAGGTTTTATCCTCCCCACCTGTCTCTGCTGCCACACAGCCAGGTTTAGCCCCCACCCCAGCATCACTTCCACCACAAACCCAAGTCCCTGTACAAATTTCAGTCCCCACACCGGCATCCATCCCACAAATACCTGCTTCTGGACCTGCGTGGCCACAAGTTGGATCAACACAGGTTTTCTCCTCTCCACCAGCCTCATTCCCCCCACAGCCAAACACAGTATCAAGATCTTTGCCTGCCCTGGCTCCAAACACCAGCCAGAAACCAGTCTTCACCTCCACCCCTACACACAATCAAGCTGAGGTCCAGGCCACGGCACAAACGGCAGGCTCTGTACCTGCACTCCAGTCCCTAATCCAGACACATGCTTTCAGTCCCTCAGCACCTGCACAGATACATGTCCCTGCCTCTGCTTTATCCCCCGTGTCAGCCCAGATTCCTGTTTCCGCCGCTCTTTCCTCTCCTATACAAGTTCCAACCCCTGCACTCGCCCCCGTCTCTGCTCCTGTCATAGCCGCTGTCCCGTCTCCAGGCAAAGTTCTCACCCAGAACCAAGCCATGCCGTCTTTTCCTCCTCACATTCCTCCTCATGCTGTTGTCACTCCAGTCACAGCCACCTCGACGACACCTTCAGTGCCAGGTAAATAACACACAGGAAGTAGTTTATGTTTGTATGAGTGGACTTTTGAAACGTAATATTTTTGCTCTCTCTCCGTCCTGTTTGTAGCACTGATGGAGCAGAGGGCACCTCAACCACAAGGATGGAGTCCAGTCTCATCTCAAGCTCATACTATGGCTCCACCAGCTCAACAGGTTCAGCAACCTGCCCTGACAACCGTAGCTGCCTCTGCCTCAACATCAGGCTCCTCACACGCCCCCATCACGTCTCTGCCTCAAGCACCTCAGACCCCTCCTGCCCAAGCACAAGTCCAGCACCCTGCTGTCGCGACCATGCAGCAGGTGTCTCAGATTCCAGTCTCTGCAGTGCAGGTTCATATGACGGGGCTTCCTGTCTCCTCTGTTGTAACTACACAGCTCCAGCCCCAACCCCAGGCTCAAACCCAAATCTGTGCACAGGTTCAGGTTCAACCGTGTGGCCAGATCCAGCAAATGCCACACATTCAGGCTCAAGCACAAATCCACCCCCAGGTCTGTGTTCAAATTCAGCCACAAACCCAGCAACCACCCCAACAGATTCAACCTCAGGTGCAGTTTCAGTCCCCAACCAAAACCTTACCCCAGGTCCAAGCCCCAAACCAGGCCCAGCTCCAACCAAGAGTCCAACCTCAGTACCACCACCAGGTACAAGCCTCCTTTCAAACCCAGCCTCAGGCTCAGCAGCAGCAGCAGCAGCCCCAGATCCAAACACAACTCCATCCCCAGGTTCAGGTCCAGTTCCAGCAACAAAACCAGATTCCAACTCAGGCCTCCCAGCAACCCCAGGTCCACATTCAACCACAGGTTCAAGCTCAAGTCCAAACCCAACCCCAGTTTCAAGTCCAGTCCCCACAGCAGACCCAAGTCCCTCAACAGCTTCAGGTCCAAGCCCAACCTCAAGTCCAGGCCAAGCTCCAAGTTCAGTTCCAACCTCAGAACCAGACTCAAACACAGCCCCAGCTTCAGGTCCAGTCTCCAATCAGGCACCAACTCATCACCGTTCCAGGCCTCCAACAGCCAGTCCAGCTGCTCTCCGCCCTGCCTCCACATGTTGCAGCTCAGATCCAAGCCCAGATCCAGGCGCAGCAGCAGCAGGGTGGCGCAGTCCCCCAGCAGATCAAACTGCAGCTTCCCATCCAGATCCAACAAGCTGGGGGGCAAATCCAGGCTCACCAGATCCAGAATATGGTGACGATACAGGCTCCAGCGAGCGTTCAGGAGCAACTTCAGAGGATGCAGCAGCAGCAGCAGCAGCAGCAACTACAGCAGCAACAACCAAAGAAGAAAAAACACCACGAGGCTAAGAGGGAACAGAAGGAGCAGAATCAGCAGGTGGTCAGCTCAGGGGAGAGCAACCAGAAGCAGGTAAGATACGAGCAATGAGCATAATCAGTGTTTTATCACCATGTAAAATCGCTCCCTGACCTGCTACGTTTTGTGGTCAAAAACTGCACATTGATGACTTTATGATGGATTATATGTACATAACAGAAGGTTTTCTGAATGTCAGGTGGCACCGAAGCAGAATTCTTCAGCAGAACAGCTGAAACAGAGGAAGTCTCTGGCTGCAGCTGAACGAGAGGAGAATCAGAGGTTTGGGAAATCATCATTATCCTGACTGAGGTACGCTATGAATGCGCTGTCGGTTTCAAACCGTTATTCTCTTCTTCTTTTTCAGAATGATCGTGTGCAACCAGGTGATGAAGTTCATCCTCGATAAGATCGAGAAGGACGAGAAGCAGGCAGCTAAGAAACGAAAGAAGGAAGAGGTGGTGGAGCAGAAACGCTCCAAACAGAACGCCACCAAGCTAACGGCGCTGCTGTACAAACACAAAGAGCAGCTGAAGGCCGAAATCCTGAAGAAGAGGGCGCTGCTGGACAAGGAACTGCAGCTGCAAGTCCAGGAGGAGCTGAGGCGGGACATCGCCAGGCTACAGAGAGAAAAGGAGAAAGCCCGGGCGGCCATTACTCAGGCCGCCGCAGCCACCGTGAAGGCAGCCTCTTCGCACTCCTCCCATCTTTCCCACTCTACACATTCCTCTCACAGCTCCCACACAGTGACCTCACCTTCCTCGTCCCACAAACGCAAGAGGGAAGACGACAGAGACAAAGACAGAAACCGAGACCGGGACAGGCATCACGAAAAGGACAAAAAACGGGACAGAGACAAAGACAGAGACCGTCACAGAGACAGAGATAAAGATAGAGAGCGGGATCGAGAGAGGGAGAGAGACAGAGAGCGGGACAGACACAGAGAGCGGGACAAGGACAGAGACAAGGATCGAGATTCCAGCTCATCGAAACACAAGAAGAAGAAGAAGCTCTCTTCTACCTCAAAGGATCACAAGAAGGACAACAAACTGTACTGTATCTGCAAAACGCCCTATGACGAGTCAAAGTAAGACCAAGACAAAAAAAACAAACCTTTTCTTTCTCTTTTTATTTATTTTTAATGCATTGAACATATGTTTAATATGTGACTGTTTTCTCAGGTTTTACATCGGGTGTGATCTGTGCTCCAACTGGTTCCATGGAGCCTGTGTTGGCATCACAGAGAAGGAGGCCAAGAAGTTGGAGGACTTTGTGTGTAATGACTGTAAACGTGGTCAGGAGGGAGGAAGCAACGAGGAGCTTTACTGCATCTGCCGGACGCCATACGACGAGTCACAGTAAGACTCTACAACTTATTTTACACCACGCATCCCAGAAAGAGAGGTCGAATTGGTTGTTTTTCCCCATGGTCATTGAACGCATCATGTCTTATAGCTTATGGTTCTGATTGGATGTTCTCCTGCAGGTTTTACATCGGCTGTGATCGCTGCCAGAACTGGTACCACGGGCGCTGTGTGGGCATCCTGCAGAGCGAAGCCAATCACATCGATGTGTACGTGTGTCCGCAGTGTCAGTCCACAGAAGACGCCATGACGGTTCTCTCGCCGCTCACTGACAAAGACAACGAGGGGTTAAAGAGAATATTGCGCTCGTTACAGGTATGACACAAAGTCGGTGTAATAATATTAGCAAAATATTAATGTTAAAAAAAAAACGATGGGTAATTTCTGGGTTTTCTTTCAGTCTCACAAAATGGCGTGGCCTTTCCTTGAACCTGTGGATCCCCATGACGCCCCTGATTATTATCGTGTGATTAAGGAGCCAATGGGTAAAAGATCCCTCTTTAAGTTATTTATCGCGCACTTCGTTTAAAATCACAGTTTTTAATGTCATGATTCTTTTGTTTTTTTTTGTAGACTTCTCCACCATGGAAACCCGTTTGCAACAGCGACATTACCACAAGCTCACAGAGTTCGTGGCAGATGTGACCAAAATCTTCGACAACTGCCGCTATTACAACCCCAACGACACGCCCTTCTTTCAGTGTGCTGAGGTGCTCGAAGCCTTTTTTGTACAGAAACTTAAAGGCTTCAAAGCGAGCAGGTAAGGTCTGTCTGTATTTGCTGTTGCAGCTCTGACTCCAGACATCCTGTGTCACATCACTTTGGTTCTTTTCCTAATATGTACACATATGGCTGCCCTCCATTTCATATTCCTTTGTTCCAGTAGCACGTGTGTAGTGATGGTCCTCTCTAGTAGATTTGGTGTTGCTTGGTGCCAGCAGAGCTCGTGGACATTAAAGGTTCTACATGTAAAAATCTTAGTCTTACTCCTAAACGAAAACCTGGTTTATACAAATGCCCTGGCGTAGCTAAGAAACCTTTGAACTTCTCCGTCTCAATGGGTAGTTCGAATTTTTGGGAGGTGCGCACGTCAGGCCCGGACGTAGGGGCGGGCGTAGAAATCTGGGCTAATGAATGTTGACATTACAGAGAATTGTAAACCAGGCTGAAAAAAACAGTTTGGTTGATAGCAGGAATGCTAAGCTAAGATTAGCAAGTAAATCTCCTTTGATTTCCTACATATAGAACCTTTAAACTCATCATGTCTTAACAGACCTCAGTGCCTTGTGTATTGTGTGCCATCTTGCATTTGTGTCTGTGTGTGTGTGTGTGTGTTCACTTTTGTTGCATGCCTTTGATTTATGCCATCCCATTCTCTTCTTTCTTACAGATTGTCAGATTCTTAAGTGGGGCCAGTCTAGCTGAAGTCTGGACTGGGAGCTGGGGTGTCTAGTAATATTCACATTTGTGTTTCCAAAACAAAAAATAAATTCAGCAGAGAGAGAGAAAAAAAAAAAATAAGACAAACACGAAAATGTGCTTCAATGCCACCAGAAAACGGCAGCCATGTTGACATGCGTTCATAATGTAATTGAAGGACATGTTTTCTGTTCAATCAGGACTCTTTGTGGCCTTTATGAACAATCATGATAGTGAGTTTCAGTAGGATTTTAAAATGCATTTTAGTTTGTATTTATTTCTGTTATACAGCTGAGTGAGACGGGACAATATATGAAGCGACGTATTTTATTATAGAGAGATATTTATGAGAGGTTTTGTATGTTACTCATCCCCCCCCCCCTTGAGTTTGAAACAGCCAGTCTGATTGTACATAACATTTCTGATCATGTACAGTGGATGTAAAATATGACTGTTTTAAATAATAATAAAACTAATAATTTTAGAGAGAATTATTTTATGAAACTAAAATGTACCACAAGCAGTGAAA
>JAVQJX010136428.1:0-11394 GCA_036025115.1 Ambassis agassizii
ACAAGCAATTTTTTTTACATACATTGTTGCTGGTTTTATAATGTGGATTATACAAAGGGGAGTGAAAGGAGAATAAATACATATATATAACCCACACAAAAGATAGAAAACAAGCGACACCTTTAGATCTACATTTTGTTTCACATATGTTTATGTTGCATTTTCATATACTGTATGGAGATTACTATGTATGCTAATACCTGCACTATATTGTGGGTTGTTTATGCAGGATTCTGGTCATGTTGTGTGCATACAAAGTGATTCTAAAAGCTGCATATCCTGCCTCTAAACAAGTATAATGTGGTATGAAAACCAGAGGAAGATTCTGATTATTTTCTTCTTTTGTGATGAGAGGCGTGCCATGATGATGCATTGGAGTATAGCCAGGTTTCTGCAAAGGTCAAATCCCAAAGGGAAAGCAGAAAGATGTGGACACTGATGGGCGTAACGGCACGCCCACTGTTCCTGTTTTCATCCTGTAAGCTTTAATGCAGAATCACTTTTGCACGGTCAATTTTTAGATAAGGACGGAGTGTTTATTTATCTTATCCCCTTTCCCAAAAGAAGTAGCATCTTCAGCTAAAAGCTATCTATTGAACACAAGCTCTAATGTTATTATTCACATCCAGTTGCTCTTTTTTTTTCTTCCGTTTTCCTAATCCAGAGGAAGCACAGATTGTTATTTGGGTCCGCTGACCTCCCGCCTGTGTTTTTGGGGGCTCATAAATCCTGGCTTATTGTCTTAAGAAGTACTCTGAGGTTTGCCACCTGGCATCACAATGAGAGCCTTTCTTCTAAAATGGCTTTATTTGAATGGGGCGACTGTGTTGGCGTGTTGACTGGCACACTGGTTACGATGTGGATTTACCTTCTTGTAATGCCTCAGCAGTGTGACTGAGCTTTTACAATGTTTCTTTACTAAGGTGATTGAGAAAATTAGGGCAGCGTGCAGGATCGCATTCATATAGAAAATATAGGCGTACCTGTTATCGCTGGTTGTTTTTTTTAAGCTAATCTCTTTTAAGGATTCCTGCACACGCACGTCTTTATTCAGCTGTAATCTGGATATAGCTGCTCATTCACACCTAGACACCAGTACAAACACCAAGCACCTGTTCTACATGTTGCTCACTCACTTACACTATCCACATTTTAACATCTGACCTTCCTTCCACCAGAATATCACAGTAGGTTTCCTACTGCTCCATGTTTTTAATATGATGTTCATTGCTGAGCCAGATGCTGCCAGCAGAGGCAAACCAGGCAGTAGTTAAACAGATGCCGTGAGGCACCCTGTTGGATTAAGTATCTGTCAAATTAAAAACCCCTCAGTGGCAATGAGTGTTGGCTGTCTGAATCCAGGCACAACAAGATAGCAACAAATGTTATCATCAAACCAGCACACCAGCAAATCAGCCTCGCTCTGCTATAAACAGTGATGAGTTACTCTTTCCTTTTAAATCTCATAAATTCAGCTTGACATTATTTACAGTGTAGAATGTTCCCTTGAAGATATCCTGGTATTATTTGGGATCAACAGACCAGACTAATGCCATCAAATTTTTTTTACAATTATGGTTTCTTTCATCCATAAATGCAAAAGCTACGCGTTTTATTTTGATTTTAATTTCAAATCAAATAGACCCTTATTTTGGATAAACAGCATTTCTGTCAGCATTCATGTTTTTTTTTTTTTTTTTTGCATAATTGTAAACATGACACGGAAACAAGCTCCAGTTTAATATGAATTTATGCACAGCATGTCATAAACAAACTTAACATTTAGTGCATGGAGTTTTGGCCGCCCATCAGTTGTTGATTGTACACACTGGTGCAAAGAGGCACTTCTCCTCCACTCAAGTGTTTCTTTCTTCATATTCACTTTGGTGTGTTATTTCCACAGACCTTCACAAGGACAAATTTTCTGGACTCAGGGATGTAAAGTACAGACACTTCCTGGAATCTTCAAGGCCCATCAGACACACAACCAATGTCAAAGCAGAGCAGGACGGACACCGCACCAAGAGGTCCACAATCCTCACTACAGGTGTCAAAGTGTGTCCTCAGGAGACGGTCAAAGCAGTCATAGGCAGCCATCGGGCCTACTATAAACTCAGAGGTGAATGCTTTGATTTTTATGTGTGATCATGTCTTATATTGCTATAAATAAGCCTTTCTTAAAGCATTAACTTTGTTTCAAATGAGAGCAAAGTCAAACAGAATGTCTCAGCAGTGGAATAAACGGATAGCTTTTTTGATGTTTTTTTTTTACACTCACACACACACAGCTGTTTTTATTGTTTTGTTTAGAGCTTTGTTTTGTTGACATCCATCCACTAAATGAGACTCTTACAAAAGACACTTGATATCCTTCATCTAAGAGAGATGGATTGTGGGTGATTTAAGTGAGGCTAAGTGCGTCACCTCCTCCATTTCAATAGGCTTGTAATACAAACAGCTGCTGCGGCATATGATTTTAAAATGAGGCAGATTAATTTGGTGTATCAGAGGTAATGGCAGCGTTGCAGAAATGAGTTTGTTGGAAAAATACATTTCCCACAGGCGTCAAGATATTGGACAATGTGACGCCTGTTTCACCATCAGACATACTGTAGCTTCAGGGAGGTTTTTGAGCTCATGATTTTTATTGTTTGTAAAAAAAAAAAAAATATCATGTGGCATGCAATGACTTTAAATTTACAGTTTGACATTTATCAAACAACAAATAATATTTGTGTGTATGCTGCATGTGTATACAAAGTATGCAGTGAATATCCTAAAGGCCAATTATAATCACTAAACAGTGACACATGCAGAGAGGCTACGATCAATACCAACAATCTCTTTATCCTCAGTGATTGGATTTCTTCATACTGTAATCTCCATCCTGTCTGTCTCAATCCGTCATCTGTTATTTTTATTTGTTTTACACCAAAAATCTCATATGTTCATGTTTTTTATGACATTTTTACTGAATATTTTCTGCATTGTGATTTATCTTCAGTTTGTCAGGAAGCGATCTGGGAAGCTTTTCGGATTTTCTTGGACAGAGTCCCAAACTCTGAGGAGTACAGAGCCTGGGTTTACACCTGCCAGCATGAAAACCTCTGCATGGACGACCTGGCCCAGAATTTCAGCAGCTCACAGGAGCACCTGGACTTGGTGGCTAGAGTGAGTCCAGCACCATCACAATCCACTTTACATTCATTCAGCACAGTCATTTTCTTTTTGCTGTGAGGGTTTAATACCTCATGTTATGTTTTCATTTCCAGAGAGTAGCTGAACAGGCTGAAAGTGAAGGGTAGGTGCAAAGTTCCTCTTGATAGCTTTGTTTAAATGTGATGTGTTTTAGAACACATTCATTTTACGATGGAAACACTCTTTTTGATGGTCTGTGAAACACTTGGTAAACAATTATATTTTAGGAGGAAAAATAAATAGAGCAGTTATTAAGGTCTGCATGAAGTGTGGAAGGCTATCATTCTGAATTTTTAATCAAAAATTATGAGACGCCTTGAGTCTGATGTGCTTCTTTTTCTGCTTGTTACAAGGGTTTGTAATTTGAGAGAAAAGGCAGTGAAGATGGTGTGCTCATTTTTGGAAAGAGAGAGAAGCAACTGCATTTGACTTCAACAACACAACAAGGCAGACCAGTATTTGTTGCGTATAGCTGCACAGAGAATCAGTTTCTATGCATCCTTCCTTAATGTACTTTTCATTGATAGTCATAAGTGGAGACTTCTCGGTACTGTATTTCTAACAATTCATGTTTCCATTTACAGAATTTTAGCTGGAACTCCAGAGCCAAACAGCGAATGTGAGTCCACATGACAACACATCACTATCGTTCAGTACAGGTCACAACAGGTTTTAACCAGGTGCTGTTTTGTTACTCAGGCTCCTGGACTCCTCCTCTGATTCTGCTTCCAACTGATGCAGATGTGGTGAGCTATCATCAAACCTTCTGGATCATTTTTATAATGCAGTATAACCACATACAAAGCATGGCTAATAGCAACCATTAATACTATTATTATTGTTTGGTTTACCAGATCAAAGAGGATCCAAACATGATAAAAGAGAACTATGAGGAGTACATAGTTGAATTCAGCATCACCATTGTGGACCAAACATACAGCGAGCTGCTCAGCGATCCAGAGGCTCCGGAGTACAACGACATGACACGAGAGCTCAGAGACAAGGTCAGCTACAGCAACATCCTGTCTACATGCCACCTTCTATTATATTTCATTGTCAAGTGTAAAACTCCCCCTGATTGATTTAACAGCTTTAAGACAGCAACCGAGGTGCTTAAGTTAAGACTTCTAAATGACAGTGAGCCTGGAATAGAAGACCTAATCATACAGATTATCTCTAGCTAAGAAGGCATTGACAGATACTCTGCTCTTAACATGACTTTTGATGGTGAAAAAGACCAGCACAGAACGCATTTCCAAAAGAATTTATGCCTGTAGCATCCTCTGTGTGTCACACTGATGTTATTCTGCCTCCTTCAGATGCTTCACGTGTTTAAAAACGTCCCAGGATTCAAAGAGATACGCGTCCTGGGATATCGGTGGGTTTTTATTACAGGTTTATATTAAGGTTTGGCATAATTTATTTGTTCAGTAATGGCGACTGATTTAAAAAAAAAAAACGGCACAATAAAAATCTCAAAACATAAATTTCTTATGTTTTCCCCTTAAAATGACTTTTATTGAAACATTTTATTGCTCCTGTTTCAAGATACAGCTCCCAAAAATATTCAGCTGAGATATCCACCTTGAGAGTTCCTGACAGGATCTGTTTTGTTGATCAGATCAGAGGACGTGTCTGTGCGCTACGCAGTGGTTTTTAATGGTGAAACGGAGCTCAACGATGAACCGGAGGGTTTAGAAGAGCCCGACACAGACGAGGATGTGAATGCTCCTAAACTCAAGCACATCATCATAAAGGCCTTAAAACAGGAGCCATGGCTACCACTGGACATACAGACACTCAACTTTGAAACTGGTAGGCATGATGTCACACCCATATTCATTTAACACAAAAAAATCTCACACACACAGCCTGTTGAAAACTGTTTTTACCTTTTTTTTTTCCAGTAACTACGGTTTATCCAGTAGCGGAGCTTGGCATGCATCCTGTAGTATCTGAGGAGCCATCAGCAGAGGACAGCACCCCCACCCAAAGTTTCCTCCCCACTGTAGCAGTCATAGAAGACGCATTAGAAGCTTCTACCGTCAGACCACAAACACACACCTTCGTGCCTTTCATCCCCAACGTCCCCCTAGAAGCCACATCTGCTGTCACCGCGGAGCCACCTTTGATGGCGGCAGTGGAGGAGGAGTCCACAGGAGATGCTGCTGCTGATGAGGGCAGTGATGTTATACCACCAGACCCGGAAGTGGAAACGGAGGAGGAAGAGGAAGCCGAGCCAGAGGTGGAAGAGATCCCACCCACTGAAGATGAGTCTGATGAGCAGGTGACAGGTGGTAAGGCTTCCTCTGGTTTTCAGACTTCTGTAAAAAGCTTCATTTGGAGATACTGATGCTACACTATATGGACATAAGAATGTACAGTAGACACCTTGTTGCCATATGTGTTTGCTGGCCTAAATAGTCTTTGTATGCTCTAAAGCTGCAGCAGTTAGATTGTCAAATGAGAGGATTTCACTCTACATGAACATGGTGTCCATATACTGTAACCCACACTTAATGGTTTCTATGTGACAGCAGATTGGAGGATGGATGCTGCTGTGAAGTTGAAACAAAAAATATAGGAACACGGGTAATATTACAGAGTCACTTTCTTATGACTCATCACTGTGGATTACAGCACTGGATAGTCCAAATACATGGTGGCATTTTTCCAGCACATATCTGTAGAGAACACTCACTCTCACAGGAAATTGAATTGGCAGTCAGAATTAGACTTTGGTTTTTACACATGGAGATGCTCCCTGCTGAGGATACACGTCTATTACAACCCATTAACAAGCGTCAACCTGCCTGCTGGTCAAGTCATCGCAAAGTCATGCTGTGCAGACAAACCTTATTAAACCAGTGGAACTTCACTTCAGCTTTCCAATGATACAAAATATGTCAGGAGTGTCCACAGGCGAATGTGTGTAAACGCATGGAATATTCATCATCAGAGAATGTATGATATTGACAGAAATTATTTCACTGCCCTCTGTTGAGAAATTGTTTGCTATATAGACTATAAGATCACATCATCTGTGTGTGTGTGTTATGGCAAAGTTGCTATTTATTACAATAAGGCTGGGATCCATAACTGTAATTTCAGTGACTGCATCATGCCTAAACACAAGACTCATCTGAGACTGTGTCAAATCCATCAGCACCTGCTACTGCCACCTCAGTGTTGTTAGGAAAGAAGTTTCTGTGTCATGACTCCCAGTGTCTTTATTGGCAGTTCTATTCGGTGTTCTTACTGGTTTATCTCACCTCTGCTAAAACCAGACTTTAAATAGCTTTAGCTTAGCACCTAGACTGGAAATAAAGTGCAAAGGTAATAAACTAGTTCAAAAGTTAAAGCCACTAACATCTCTAACATTTCACCTGTTCAGTTTTTCACATTTCAAGAAAACTTGAGGCGGTAAAAAATAGCTGTTTTTGTGCAGCATCTCGGCTAGTTGCTTGGAAACCTTTACAATACTTGTACTGCCACTGTTGTCCAATAAATAATACCAAGTGTCCCTCCTCCACAAAACTGTGTGTGTGTGTTTGGTTAAACAAACAAGATGCACTTGTTCATGCATGGATTTGTCATGTATGTTGTTTTAAACACAAAGAAACACACATTTCCTGTTTTGTTTTACTAGAACCTGACCAGGCTGACGGGGGCGTCAGTGAACATCCAGACCTGTCTGAACCAGACTCCCACACTGAACAAGTGCTGGTTGAAGTACCTGCTGAGGTCACAGGAGTTCCTGAGACTTCTCTCCCAGAAGCTGCAGCCCCAGTCACCACACCACCGGCTCTTGAAGTCACAGTCCAAGGCATCGAAGCAGCAGAGACAGATGAGGATTCTTTACCACCCCATGTTGAGAACGGCGAAACCCCAGAGGATAGAGATGATCCAAGTGGAGATCAGAGCGGAGCGACCCCGGTCTCAGGGGACATTCCTGCTGAGGATTCAACCATTCAGGAGGAATCAGGGTTGGGTCAGAATGGAACAGGGGTGGAAGTGACCGGATCCCTGGAGGAGGAGAGCGGCAGCGGATTTGCATCGGAGTCTGACGAACGACCGTACGAATCCACTGCTGCTCCGGCCATGAGGCAAGCCAGCACGCCTCTGATGACAGCAGTGGATAGGAGCAAAGAGATGGTGGTTTTCTTTAGCTTGAGGGTCACTAACATGATGTTTTCTGATGACTTGTTCAACAAGAGCTCCCCTGAGTATAAGTCACTGGAGAACATGTTTCTGGAGCTGGTAGGTACACAAGCATTTGTACTGGATATCCTGCTTCTTCATGCTTCATTCTCATTCTTTTTTCATTTCTAGTTCAAGCTGAAATGTGTGACAAAGCAAAAATGTGTGCAGTGATTTTGCGATTGAAATTTGACACATTTTAGCAGAGCCCCAAATATTGTTGTCCTGCACAAGTAAGGACGCACGGTGCAGCAAGCCTTAGATACTTTTTTTTTTATCCTAACAGTAAATTAAATATTTATATATATATTTTTTTCCATCATTAATTTTTTTTTATTTTTTATAAAAGTACAAAAAAAGTACGATAAGGTTTTATACAATCGCCAAATTCTTGGTCAAATCTGCAGTATGATAATGCTTTCGTTTCAGATGAGCCATTGTCTAAGGAAAAAGCTGCTCAAATGATTCTGTTTTAACTTAGACACAGCACTCTGGGTCCAAAAAGTCGCCAAACCCTGGAGCTTCCAGTAAATCTGGGCCTAGCGGACAGACGACATTAGCCTCCATACCGGTATTTGTTCTTCCGTACTGGAACCACATGTCTAATGCCTCAAAGAGAGCACAACCTGCCTGCTTCTTCTTAACTAACCACTCCTTTCTAAATGCAGTACCGACAGCTTCATAAGCTTCCATCATTTCTAACGTTTCTAAAACGCGTATCTTCACATTAAACTATAGATCATACTGCTGTAGATGCTAACGCCTGTTTGTTTTTATCTGTGAGTTCTAATGTTGGCAAGCTTTGTGTGTGTTTTGCCTTAATGTTTGAAGTGTGCTGCAGTTTTGTTTCTACATTGTATCCGAGTCATATTCAGCTTAGCTTAAGTTTGTCCAGCTCCTGTGTTGGGAATGCTAACTTTCTTTCTTTCTTGTTTTGTAAATTTTGTCTATAAGAGACTTTTCTGATGCCATGGGACATAAAACCAAAAAAATATGAGGGACTTTAACAACCACAGAGTAAACATGCTGAAGCAACTGCCAGTTAGCAGTTAGCTTAGCAGAGCATAATGACTGCTGACCATCTGAACATTGGTTTCTTTCTACTGGTTGAACAGGATATAATGTTTTTACTGGCATCTTTGTGCTAAGCTAAGCTAAACCATGTGTAAACCACTTACTTCCTGCTGTTTTCTTCTCATCAAAGAAAATCATTGAATTTTCCAAAAATGTTGAACTGTCCTTTTAAAGGAGAACACTAGAAGGAAACCATTTGTAGCACTTTGCTGCTAAATATGTGTGGCACTGATGTCAATAGTGTAAGCCCCCCCAGGCTGAGAAATGCAGTCGTTTATTTATTTTTGTGCATATGTTTGTGCATGTTTGACGCCTTAACTCGCTGAGTATTTGAGTGAATCAATGTGGGGCAGAATAATGTGGAGGAGAAAAAACCCAGGTAAACACTATAATAGGAATGTCACGCAGCTTTAAACATTTTGTGTTTCTAAAAGTGTATCGCTTTGCACACGGGTAGAGAGTGAAACTGGCTCGGGGTAGTCTGAATCATGGGACCTGGGTCTGCCTTAGTCATTGGTTTGTGACTGGAGGTAAGGAGCTTTAAGTAATTCTACTGAGTTCCAGCACCACACACATCATGCTATTATTGGTTCCAATCTGCTTAGTCTGATCAGTCAAGTTTGTGTGGACATCTGCATGCATGTTGCAGCACTACTACTGAATGGTAGAGTAGATTTTGCATGAGATGTTGGAATAAAATATAGTACAAAGTTGTGATGGTCATTTTGGTTAGGATTATATAGAAAGGCCTGATGTTTCATTGTTGCATTTTTATGGATGGTTAAGTTTTGCTTTAAAGCTTCACCTGTGAGCACACATCAAAAAGCAGCTCTGATATTAAGGCTCAGGTCGACAGACTGGATGTATTCTTAGTCTTACTCAGAGGTTATGTAAAGGCCTCAAACTGGGAAAAGATGCTTTCATACATATTGGAATGTGAGCTACCGGGTCACGTGGCCAAAGGTTTCCGAAAGGAAATACAAGAGATACAAACATCTTAAAGAAACAACAGTAACACTCCATCTCCAATTTTAATGGTTGCCCAAAGCGTTTCTCCTTGTTAACTCATGTGTTTAGCTTCCTTGCAAACATAATGTGGTCAGATGTTTGAGCTGGTAAGTATTGACCAACCTGTGTACTATTTATTGTCAGCAACCCATTAGGAAGTGTGTAGTCTTTCCTTTAAATGGGCCATTTTTTATGAAGAAGGGGCACTCATTTCAAACTTATATCCAAACTGCCTGATAAATCACTGAAGAACTGAAACAGTAATGATGGCATGTGAAATGATATACATTATGCGGCCCATTTAAATGGACATAGTGTAATATTTTGCTGGTTATTGGCGCCCATTTGTGACGCTGTACATTCTCTCATACATACATGAATCATTAGTCTGCAGTAGCTGGCAATTCCCGTCTTTCCTTTCACCACACTCTCCTCCATTACTCCTGTACCTACTGGTTTGTGAAGCAACCAATAAAATTGGACGTGGAGGTTTGAATTTCATCATAAAAGCAGAAAAAATATTTTCCTGGAAGCTTTTAAATTTCACTTGTCACTTCTCCTTTTTTTGACATCAGTGAAGGGGTGTTTCAACCAGTAGATACATGTGTAAAGCTGATGTGAAATTAGGGCTGTGATTGTGTCTACAGCATGTGTTAGCTCGCACACTGCTGAGGGTTGTTGTGAAAGTACTTGACTTTGACTTGTATGAAGGAAGTAGAGCCAGCCTTGACTGGTAGTTTAAAGTGGACATTTTTGCACTGAGACAAATGGATGGATAAATGTATAGCTGTGTGTCCAGATGTTGCCTGTGTGTTCCGGATCTTGGGCCCTCTAGTAGTTTCCTTCTTCTGAGAGGCTATTAGCTATATGGAACAGGGCCTTGGTAAACTGTCTGCCAGTGATAAGTGAAGAAACCCGATCAGAACAGAGCTCCTTAAGGCCTCTTATCTCCCTCTCGACAGTCAGGCCTGCTAAAGTATCGTAATCTCCCCCTCTCACACTGCGGTGGCTGTACACTGAACATGAAACTCAGATCAATGAACATCAATGCAGGTCCATTACTTGAACTGGTCCACTTCCTCTTTGCCACCGTCCTCATCAGTCCTCAGTCTTAATAGATTGGTTTCTCAGTTATCTGAGCTCCAAGTCTGTGGGGATACTTTAAATGAAACAATGTGGAAAGTTAAGTTAAAAGTTACAACATGGCCGCAGACATGTTATTAAATGGAGGCAGTTTTACAGCAGACCTTAAAGAGGCAGAAGGAAGAGTGCTGATAACATATGTATGGCAGTCTATTTATGTCAAAATTAAATAAACGAATGGATAAATACAGCTGTGAAATAAATAGAGGGATGGAAATAATTGTATAAAACACATTTATTTTATGCATATACATCATGGTTCTATTTACTTCCTTCCATTTACATATTGGGGAATTAAGTATTTGTAGCAACCACTGCATACAGGCATAAGCTAGAGGGGATGGATTATGAGGCACACTGTAGACTCTCAACAAATCAGATATGACTCCCATTTATTTGACTTTCCTTCTTTCATGACCAGGTGTACATACTGTCTGAGTCTGATAGTGCTGTGAAGGAAACATTTCCTACGGGTAGAATTAATTTTATGGAATATAAAAGTATATATTATCATTAAACATTTTCCCCAAAGTTTTATTAAATGTACTGGAAGTTACTGGAATAAAATGACCAATATGCACTTCATACTTGTAAGACACAATAACTGAAATGAATGAAAAGTGAGCTGACCCAGTAACAGCCTGTGGCATGTATATGTTAGTGTAAGGCACTTTGGGTAAAAGCTCCCACAGAGAGCATGTATTATACATTTCTTTATGACTTAGAGATGTCTTTGTTTGGCATGCAAGTCTTTTTTAAGCATCTGATCTT